>JAYEVE010001033.1:0-26573 GCA_036346375.1 Guadua angustifolia
GCTTCTCGTGCATGCGCTTGTACTGCCACTTGGACAGCCCGCCAGGGAATGTGCGCGGCCCACCACCCATCGCCGCCGCCGCCGCCGCGTATGTGGTTTAGCGTTTGCTGCTTGGGTTACTTTTGACGGCGAAACCTACAAGCTATGGCGGAGCCAGGAATTTGTTAAGCCTCGAGCGAGAAACTAAACAGCTATTACTAATATCAAAGAGTATGGACACTGAGGTATAAAAAAAGTACAACAGAAATATAGAAATTAAAATAAATTTGAACTCCATGCTTAACATATCTACAAAATAGATAAAAAATATGTTAGAAAATATAGCGTAGCGGAGCAATAGAAAAGTTAATACCTAATTAACGAATGTTTGGTGCATTCGAGTCTATCATATCTTCGTCAACTACTGTACAAAAATCTGAACCTGCAAAAGATGAAATTGTACATGCAAAAATTAGGCACACAAAAGTATGACAGTGACTATTGAAGCAAATTGCATAAGAAGAATGTAACATACAAGAACATTAATTTATTTTCTGTGAAATCTTAACCACATCCAATGTAACATACAAGAACATTAATTTATTTTCTATGAAATCTTAACCACATCCATGTTATAACTGCCTGGTTCTTGGTCTTGTGTTATTTGCTTCTCCATATTCCAACTGCATCTAGAAATGTGAGTTTGGTGCTCTCGAGCAGAACAGTAGAATTGTATACAAGCAGTGGCGGATCTAAGATTTTACGTTAGGATATGCCGAGTTAATACTATAATATACAATTCGGTAAAATCCAATGAACAATTCGGTAAACAACTATAAATGTTGTCGAGAAATTCGGTATACAAGTATAAAATAACTAGAAATATGATAATACAAGTATAAATTACAATATAAATAGTTCGAACATTTTAAGTATGAAATATGCATAAAAGAAGCTTACGCACCTACAATAGTTCAAAGAATACAATATTACTTCTTGTCTAGCCTCCGCCTTCTAATAGCCATGAAACTCTTGATTATATCATTTTCATCAATTTGGAAGAAAATATCTCGCTCAATAAACGTTTAAAAAAGAGATGTAATGTTTCTAGAAAGAGATGAAGCAGATAGCCTTCTTTCTTTGCATGTTTCAAAAAAGATGCAATATCTCCGTTCCTCTTCATAATTCAACAACTCTACAAACAAAAAAAAGCCTTTGCATCAACAAGCAACTCTCTAGTCTCTAGCAAAGTAGCAATTATATTTGTTTCTACTCTATAAATCAACTAGCGTCTTACACTCAAATCACATGTAGGATCGATATACACTAATCTAGCAATCGAGGGGGTGAATGATTGCGCGGAAGCTAAAACAAATTTTTATTGATTCTCAAATCACCCTAAACAAATTATAAAAAACTGTTTCGGTTTCAGAAAAACAGACTAACACATGTTAACTAAAACAGTAATTCCCGAAGATCCAACCGTTGGATTGATGTGAAATTTTAACTGTAGAAACTAGATTCAATTTTGAAACTAACACAATAAGAATCAGCTTAATCGGATATACGGATCTAAAGTTATGACCTTCACAAGCTGACTATATAAAATAATGAGCGGATTATGGATCTGTATTGGATCGAATCTACTGAGGGTATGCCGTGGCCCACCCGGCATACCTCAGATCCGCCCTCATACAAGAGTGCTTAGGTTGCATCTAATGAAACAAATGGAAGCATACATATTGATAATGGTACGGTGCATTGATATCTGTACAGTCTATTCATCATGTCAATATAATGTAGCCCAAAACTAATCCTACAAGCTTGTATTTCTCAAAGCAACACCATATCTGACAAGTAGGTGAGGACTAATGACCAATCATTTCATTAGCGATTACACTGAGAATAGTTCCAGCCTTCTTGAACAAATAATGTTACTATTATAGTCTTATTACAATGAGTACTGAATAGGCCTAGGCATTCGGTTTATTCGGTTTTATCGGTTCGGTTTATTCGGTTTTCAGGAACAAAAAACTGAACCGAACCGAAAAATTCCAGAAACCGAACCGAATTAACCGAACTAATTCGGTTTTTCGGTTACCCGAATTTTATTTGCGCAGCAGTCAACAGACATAAGGCATTATAGAACTCAGAATAATATTGTTGGTCAGCAGGAAGATAGCTACAGAAAAGCTTGAGCTTTTTCCGTCGTGGATGATACAAAACACTCGCCACTTTTGACAGAGGAGAATGGCAGAGATCAATCACATCTTGGTTGACCGACGTCTTGTTTGGTAAAAGCAATTCAGGAGAAACTTGTCTCTGTTTGCTAAGGCCCTGTTTGTTTAGGCTTTTTCACCAGCTTAAAAGCTAAAAAGCTAAAGCCCAAACAAACGAGTAGCTTTTTATCTGAGCTTTTTAAAAGCCATAAGTCTTCAGATAACTAAAAACTAAAAGCCACTGGAGAGAGGCTTTTTTTGGCTTATTGATGGTTGGTTTTAGACTAATAACATTAATGTTAGATAAAAATATTCACCTCTATCACATATAAAAGCCATTAGCTTTTAAGTTGTTTAAGCCAAAAAGCTGGCTTTAAGCTATAAGCCAAAAAGCCTAAGCCTAAACAAACAGGGCCTAAATATATCTGCATGGCAGCCATTGTTCACATAGTGTTGTACCATTGTTTTTCTACCCTCCACTTTGCTAGTAAAAATTTGATTGCAAGTCTTTTGTCAAGTATGGAAAAGAAACTACTGATAAAATATTGAACCAACACTTTGTAACGCAGCAAACATCACCTGATTACAGAAACAAGCATCGCTACCTTTGTTTCCAATCTTCAGCCAAGGAATATCACAAAGTGTCTTCGATCCTTCCTTGCGCCTTTGTCCGTGAAGGCTTCTTAGTTTCTACTCCTTTACTTGTACGTGGTTCTTGGTCTCCAAATAGAAATCCCAATAACGATTACAACAGTTCACATTCTGATAATGAAGCCATCGGGGACAACTTAGTTCAGGAAGAGTAAAAAACAAACCATCAGAATGAACTCTGTCAGACAAGATGAGAACATCCTGAACAGAAAGTGAATCATGCTGAATAGAAAGTGAATCAACTAAGGACAAGCAAAAACAATGTACTGGATCATCCAAGGTTATCGCAATCAAATCGCATCCTTTAAGCAAACGTAACAGCTGCTTCTTGTTCTTGAAGCAGATCCAGTGTCGGGAGGACGACGACAGTGGCAACTACGACAGTGGCAGCTCCTGGGACTACGCCGGCTCAGGGGATGGCTGGATGGGAACCAGGAGGGCAGTGACGGTGACGGACAGCCAGGGCCACGTCAACTCAGGTAGGGAAGGCCGTATGGCAAGATGGGAGGGCGGCGAAGCCTAGGGCCGCGCTGGTAGGTGGCGGGGGTTCGCCCGCCGTAGCCGGGTAGGGTTGCTGGGTCACGAAATGAGGAGCCACAAATTGGGAAGTTGGTTGGGGAATTGAAGATGAAGTCTGAAGACATGCGGTGCGGGGTGTTGCGGTTAGGGGTGCAAACGAAGCGGATACGGACAGATTTTGCTCATCCCGTATCCTATTCCAGATTTTTTCTCGGATACAAAATCGGATACGAACAGTGCCAGATTCGAATACGAATACGGATTACTTCGGTCACGAATACAGAGCGAATACAGATCGTTCCGGATACGGTTAGTCTCAGTCACGAATAGTTAGTCCGATAATGCGTGAAAGCAGAAACCATATATGTTGCGCATATTAGGATCAATCAACCATACACAAAACTTTACTAGAACCTTCAAGACATATAAGTGTTTCAAATTCAATAATAGTTGCCTTCTCTACATAAGAATAATATGCAGCTAAGTATAATTTCAATCAACATATGCATTTATAGAACAATATATAGAACACTCGTATGTTCTAGAATCAAGACATTACATATAGAACATCTTATCCAAATGTTAAGCTTAAAATCCCATTGATTTTAGTCTAATCAAAAGCAAACCACAAGCACATGCACTGATCATGGAGAAAAACTATGCAAGAACTATGCAACTTCAAGCTCCTTTCCGTACGTACATACTAAACTTCAAGTACCACAAGAACACATCGAAATAAGCAGCTAGCCCCTATGAATGATTTGACACAACTATTTAGAAATCCAGGTGAAATGATAGATCATAGTTCCAGCCTGATCGACATGCATGCACACACAAGCCACATCGAGTATCAAACACTAGCTAGTTCATGCATGCTTGTCCTCCTCTTATTGTGTTGGAAATTTTCAAGTTGATTTGATGCCCTAATAAGAAAAATTACCTGTCGAGCGTGAAGACCTCGAAGTCTCGAACCCGACCCTTTCCCCACTCTCCCTCACCTCCCCTGTAAGAAGATATCACGAAAAGGAGTGAAAATTCCAGTCGCGAACTACACAGGAGAATGAATCAGAGTTCGACAGGGCAAGGAAAGCCACTACCGCAGTATGGGTTTTGTTGTGAAGATTATCTAACCTGATTGATAGAAAAATAACAGCGTCAAAAACCACCAATAACCAACAACCTGTGACAAATAGCCTTAGTGATACACTGATACATGTGTAACTATTAACTATATGACATCACCTTATCTGAAGGGTGAAATTATTCAAATAACGGACTTTAGCAGGCTCAGTATATCACTTGTCTTATTTTTGGAATGAATTCTCTCTTCTTTCTTGTTCCTCAATTGTCATAATATATCACCAGAAGTGCTTACACTATCTAAGAAAGAAACCTTGGGAGTTCTAAATCGATCATTAGCAATCAAGGGTGCACCTGAGAAGCCATACAATCTGAGAGTCTGAGACACTCATGCTCCATAAATCATGTTAGTTTCATGTCCAGTTTTGTTGGCATCCAACTCAACTAAATTGATCATTTGTAATCGCCATAAGTGGATTTACAATTGACTGAAATGTATCTTAGTTTTGATATAACCCTCCAATCATAACAGCTAACAATCCACTAAAAAAACCATGAACACAGAGAGGGTTTTCGTGGAGAGCGCAGCAAATCCAACCTAGAGCCAAATCCTAACAAATGACTTGCAATAATTTCTTACCTTCGGTGACGAGGCGGCACGGGACCAGCGAGGGGGCGTAGGATGAGCAGAGAACACTGGCGAGGGGGCGCGGCACCGAAAGCGCTGGCGAGAAGTGCAGACCAACTGCGACATGGAGGGGATCGGTGACGAAGAGCTCCCGCCGCCGGTTCTAGACTCCCGAAGCGGCGGCAGCCACTGGCGAGGGGCGCGGGACTGAAAGGGCAAGAGAGAAGTAGGGATTGGGGACTGGCTGACTGAGTGCGGTGTGGAGGGGACCAGCGACGGGGACGAAGGGCTCCCGGAGTGGCGGCGGCGGTGGCTGGCTAGGGCATGGAGTTGGAGACCATGCTGTATGCGGCGCCGGCCAGTGACAGACTCAGAGAGGATCCAGATTGTTTGAAAACTCACGCAGTCACGGGCGACGGGGCGAGTCCACGAGTGGGGGCTGGAGCCCAGGAGAGCGACGCGCGACGCGAGTTGGGTTGTTGCACTATTGGGCCTTGGGCGGCTGGCATTGATAGTTTGAAGCACTGTTGGGCCTTGGGCGGCTGGCATTGATAGTTTGATAACTCAGGGAAAAAATACATATTGACAAACGGACACTACACGGATAGCTACGAATTTATTTTCGGATATATCCGAATCTAAAGAATACTTTTATTCTATATTCGTTTTTGTATCCGAAAAAAAACCTCTAATATCGAATTTATGCTCCAGACATTATCCGAATTTATTCGATTTTGACGATCATAAAGAACTATCTCGCCTGCTTGCACCCCTAGTTGCGGTCGGCGGACCTGTAGTTTGGTGGCTGCCTGAGTTATTCAGTTAAACGGTTTTTCAGTTTTTAAATCTAAAAACCTAACCGTAAACCGAATAGTACTATATTTAAAACCGACCGTAAATCGAAAACCAAAAAAATCAAAATATTCGGTTAATTCGGTTCGGTTTCAGTTTAAAAATACTCACCCCTGGTGCTGAATTAAGAGGTGGATCTCAACAAGAAAATTGATGGTACAAAAAGGCTTAATTTGATCATTTTTTTACTAAACTGAGTCACTTTTGATCTTAATCACAAATGAATGAGTATCTCAAGAGTGATCAAAGATGGATAAAAACTTTAGACTTCCAAGATCCAAGGTAAATGATAGCAATGAATCTAAAGAAATAAAATCATTCGTTCCCGTTCATGCCTCTCTGTACCAAGCAAAATTCTATCTTTTGTTCCCCTCACAGGGCTCCGTAGTAACTACTATCTCTTTACAATCAATATAGCAGCAATTCGGTATCCACAGAGGAGTGCTCCAAAGATCAAAAAGTCTTACTAAAGAAAAGTCTTTCTCACATCAAAATCAAAATACTTTTACGGCCATGCAACAGTCTATTGTCTCAATTACATATCAACACATCAGAACACCCAATCTTCTCACATCAAAATTTGCTTTTCATGATCATTTTGCCAACAATTTCTTATCTAGTCAACAGAGCAGAAGCCAACACGTAAAGTCCATCTTCCCCCTATCAAAATCACATGAGCTCCACCAAATGTTCCCTTGGAATTCACATTCTTTACATTAAAGCATATCCCCATAGAATTCCCAGGGTTAGATTCCAGAATTTTAATTGCCATATTCTTCACACCGACCTGAGCTACTTAGCAGCATAAGAAACACACAAAAAAAAAGCAATCTCTTTCCCATTGAATTGCATAGTAGAAGACACTTCAGTTCCTAAGAACTCATATTATGAGGTCAAAACGATTAGAGATTTTAGGATGGCCTGTAAAATCTCACCTGAGCGAAGGAGGATACAACGGTGATGGATGCGTGTAGCGTCGCCACAGCCGTCTTGTAGCTGTGCCTGCCTTGTCCAGCAATCTGCCGGGGTCAAGGCCTGCTCCCCCCACTGTCGTCGCTACCAACCGTGTCACAGGAGGCGTCGGAGTCAGTTGCGGTAGGCGTAGCGGCAGTCGGGCGCTGTTGCTGGTGGTGAGAGGAAGAGGACGACCTGCTCCAGCATCCAGCGGTCCAACCTCTAGGTACGAGTAGGGGTGAAAACGGAACGGAAACGGTTGGTAAATAGCTATTCTGTTTCCATTTCCATACTTTTTACCGGTAGCGGAAACGAAATCGGAAACTCCGGAAACGGATACGGAAACGGATAGTGACGGAAACGGGAACGGAACGGAGCGGATACGAAAACGGAAATGGAAAATTTCACAAGAATGTAGTACATGATCTATTCAAAGTTACAAAGATCATCTTAATAACATTAGCCAACATCTATAGCATATAGGTACAATATTTGAGGAAGTAGTTTATCTGATAATAGTGCAATATTATCTTTTGAGGAAGTAGTTTATAGCAATACATACCTCTTTAACAAAAGATAAACACTAAGTGCAAAATTTGTTCCAGCAAAGAATGATTTCCAGGTGTCTCCTCTGCACTCCAAATTGTCTTTGGTTGCAATAGATGTCCGAATTTATTTGGCAATACAAAGCAGGTCAGCTGCAATACACAACTAACAATAAGCTAAAACCAACTATCATATATTGGAAAAGCCATCAGCCAGTATCATTACAAAAGGGATTTCTACAGCTAATAAAATTTCAAGTCAAAAAATACCTTTGTTACTGCCACAACATTTACTTGTTCTCCTTGAAAAAAAGAATAAACAGGGCCCCTATGCAAAGCAGAACAACTCACATTCAATATTCTCCAAGTCATGCAAAATTGCTATCAATGTCTTACTCCAGGCCTACAGGAACTAAGAGCAAACAAAAAGCTATCAATGTCTTACCTTCAATTACTTAGATGATGCACTACAGAAGGCCTCCCAAAAGAAGATCAGTCAATGGATGGCGTGCCCAGAAGATCAGTCTAACTGATGGACAACATTTTACCAGGAAATAAAGGCTTTCCTGTTAGCACCTCAGCAAAGATGCATCCAACGCTCCAAATGTCAATGGTTGGCGATACTGCAATTTTATTGGGAATAATAGGTCATTTGAGTTAACTACCACCCAAGACATGGAAACATTGAAAACATACACCATAGTAACAAAGTTATTTAACAATAATCATTTTGATGCCTGAAATGTTTTTGACAATTCTTAACACAAATGCAACTCAAATTATTATTAACAGCTGCTACTGAAATTGATACAAAAGGCAAAATTCTATGGAGCACAGATCAGCAGAAAATCAGGCAACTTTTAAGTCTGGACATATATCAGATGATCAACAATGTGATAAGGACAAGAGTAAACAAACATAGCAATATTTGCCTGAGAAGGGAAAAGGATGGTGCGGAAGTTTACAAATTAAACTATAGCTTTTCAATGGAGTCATATTAATAGGTTGATTAATCAAAATCAAAGATGCATGACATAGCAGTAAAGCACCATTGATCTTTCCTTGTCTCAGCTCAATGCTTGAATCAAAATTCAACATATTTCCATCCCAGGTAACATTCTGCAAATGTATCATGTATGTGACCTTATTAGCAGAGAAAATTCTTACCTAGCGGTGGGGGACGGCACAGTGGAGGCGGCGCGGTTGGGGCTGCGACGTGAGGGCGGCGCGGTGGGGGCGACGGGGTGGACGCGGGGTGCGGGGGCGGCGCGGTGGGCGTCGTCGGTCGGCGTCTTCGGTCGGCACCTGCGGTGGACGAGGGGGCGGACCGCGGGGGTGACGCGGTGGCCTTCGCCGTTCGGGGCTAGGGGCGGGGGCACACGGTGGAGGCACGGTGGGGGTCGCCGGTCGGAGGCTGCGATGGACGAGGTGGGGGTCGCCGGCCGGGACTCGGGAGGTGGGAGGTGGGAGTGCGGGACTCGTGAGGCTGAACTGAGGAGGCGGCTAGGGTTCCAACTTCCCAGTTCGGATAGATGGGCCGGGCCTGGCGCTTCGGAAATTCCGGTTAAAGTTATACGGAATTTCCGTTCCGTTTCCGTTTCCGTCGGAATTAGCTCATCCATTTTCGTTTCCGTTTCCGGGAAAAAAATTCTATTTCCATTTCCGTACCGACAATTTTTCGCTTCCGCTTCGAAAAAGAGCTTCTGCTTGCTGTCCTGAACGGCCGAAAGTTTCGCTCCATTTTCACCCCTAGTACGAGCGTGCGGCGACGATGGCGATCGGCTATTAGCAGGCGAGGCGCCGGCGGGCGGCGGAGGCGTGAGCGCGATGATGCGCGAGGAAGAGCTCAGGTGTGCGAGGCTAGGCATCGCCCTGCTAGTCAATCATACTTTGCCGCTGCCGGGCCATGAAGTCTGAACGATATTGGGCCTCGCCTGCTTTTGATTGGGCTACACCGCCCACGACATTGGGCAGCCCAGCCCGCCTCCGGATTCCACCTTCTCGGGAAGACAGTTCCGCCTCCGCTTATAGGTTACGAAAACGGCGCGGCGAGTGACAAATGAATCGACAGCTGGGACCCACCGCCGCCTCCCCAGCCCAATGCTTGCTGCTTCTCTCACTGCTGCCATGGCCGCAGATCTCTTGTCTCATCTTCACCTCTCGTCGCAAGGCCACGACGGCGGAGAACGATGGTGACCAGACTAAAGGTGGGTCGGCACGAGGTACGTTCGGTCTAACCCGACCTACGATCTGGTACGGAACTGTTCTAAACGGATCGGATCGGCACGGTACGATTGTCCTGACTGTGCCAGGCCTGCCAATAGGGTACGATGGGTGGTAGCTAGACGCCGCGTGGATCAAAGAGGACCGTCGGATCGCGATCTAGTTAATAGGTTAGCGGGTCTAGATAGTTTGCTTTGAAAATGTGCAAGAAAACCCCTTATGTGTATGGGTTTTGGGTTAACCCTTGCATAGCTGGTTGAGTGGGTTAATCCTAACCCTTGATGAGTGCTCTAGGGTTGAGAGGCTCATCTAAGGGTGATAGGTGACTCAAGAGTAGTATAAATAGGGTGAAGGGTTAGCTTTCTTCTCTTGAAGGTTGTAAAGGTTTTGTAGTCCTTTGAGTTTTGTCACTTTGTTGTGAGACTTTGTAAACCTTCCTTTTTTAAAAATGCAAATCATTTTCATTCATACTTGAATTTACATTACGTATTTACTTTATATCTTAAATTCAACATTTAAATTCATGCAATTTACTTTCTCACAATTTAGATTTGCCTCTCCTCCTTCTAAATACTGCTGATCTAAGATGTTTTGAGTGTGCTCATATGATTTTACATATCTCTTGCACCCTAGGATAGATTAGAGATTAAGTTTTCTATCAAGTTGCAACTTTGTCCAAACTTGTTCTTCGCATAGCAGTCAGTGTTTGATTTTTAGAAAATCTAGAAAAATCATTTTTGAGTGATTTTTGTTAGAGAAGGTGCATAACTCTTATAGACATATGTGGAAAAATTGAGGAGTCCACTGGTTGCACCGTTTAGGTGCCATGAGGTGAATACCAAGCCCTAAACTTTCGGCTCAAAGTTCCTGACAGTCTGTGGTGTTTAATTTTTCTGATTTTTCTACAAGGCGTTTTGAGGTGGTCTTTGGTGTAGTGCTTCAAAACTCATTTGTCATAGGAAGAAAATTTTCCAAAATTTCTAAAGCACCATAAATCCACCAACCACCTGCTCCAAGTTAGGATAATTTCTAGAAAATCTGCTTTTGCTTTTCAGAAAGTGACTTTTGTGATTTGGCTTAATCTCCCTTCTAAAAGTAAGGTTTGAATTGATTCTTTTTGTTTAGACATTTGACAACCAAGATTGTCATAAAAAATTCTCTACATATTCCATGGTTCAAATTCATACAAGTTAGGGGTACATATAGTTGTCTAGTTGTTCAGGTTTTGGAGGGTTGGTGAATTTGAGGAGCACCGGTCCAAAGAAAAATCTTCAAAGCAGTTTTATATTACGATCCTTGACGATTTCTTTTACATGATTTTTTCGAGGTCTTAGTTGGAGTATTTTGTAGGGAAAAATTTTGTTTTGCGACCATTCACCCTCTCTGTTCACCATCTCGATTCTTCAAAGTACAATAACAAAGCTAGCTGTTTACTCTATCTTCCATCTATGTCATCTAGAGCAAGCACTAAAGTTAGTTTGGATAATAGCTATCTCTAATTGTTAGCTCTTGATGCTTGTGCATTAACTATCTCTTCTCTTTTGTACATAATTAATTTAGTTATGCTCCTGTGCAATGCTTACTACTAAATAAGAGTCAGCTCTCTTATCTCTTCTCTTTTCTCACTCTTCCATATAGGACAAAACTAACGTGAACATGCTAAAAATAAGTTGAGGTGGTCTTATTGTACATGCCCTAAGTAAACTGGCGTTAAAGGTGATTCAAAGAGATCTGCAAAATGTTGAGAATTGGAAACATTTCAGATCAATCAGGAATCTCTTTTTTGTTTATCTATCACGAAGTATAAGCCAACTCTTAAAGCCATCATTAACCGAGGCAACTATGACAACTGTAGTTGTGAAAGATTCCGGATTAGTTCTTTAATTGCAGCTGGCGTTTTTACCGTGATGCTATCATATATAGCCGGTGTTACTTGGACACGAACACGTGAGTCAAAATCTAACTCAGATTCGGGTGTCCGATTCGCAAAAAAATTTGGACACAGAAAATGCAACTCAGAATCGAACATGGGTATCATAATCTGACTCGTATTCGAGGTGTCCGATTCGGTAAATTTTTTGGACACGGGTGTCCGAGTAACACTGTATATAGCTTTTTAGATGCGGTTAGCATGAGTTAATTATGTAAATCAAGACTGTTTGCACACTTTAATTAACTGTAAATTGTTAGAAAAGGCTGACCTTAATCCATTTGCCTGAAAAGCCAATGAAGTGATGGGTAACAGAGAATGCACTAAGGTAAAACCAACAGTGAAACTAAACATGCAGTGTATTGGTGACACAACTGGAAACTAGCTACTTCGATACACAGTACAGATGTAATCTGATTTATATTCGGTGTACATCACATAGAGAAAACACTGATATATCAAGAAGCTGAATGTTGGAATATCCATTCGCATAGCAACATCTTGTTCGATTAGTAAGGCAGTTCTGGTGCTATCACTGACCTAACTAGCATTCTTATTGAACTAAAAGAATAATGATCTTAAAGCGCAAACACAGGTAATAGATAATTACATACAGTTATGTTTTCTTAGCAGCGCCGCCGTGCTTAGAAAATGCTGGCTCGAACTTTGATAGGACTGCCGCTGCAGTATGCGGACGGATTTCATTATCTATTGAGATCATGATTTCCTTACTCACACCATCTTTTGGATCAATGATCTTCACAAAATAATGTAAGTGTCGGTAGAGCACATACATAAACAAAACTCTAATTCTGGATATATGAAATCCCTAAAAAGTATGGTAATAATAGTATTATATATGACTCTTCACGCGCTTTAGTGTTAGGAAATCATGCAAATCAAGATTGTCTGTTGGCTGAATTAATCGTAAATTGGTAGAATAGCCTTATCTTGATCCATTGGTTAAAAAGATTCATAAACTAATGATCAACAGAGAAATGTGCTTAGCTAAAACGAGCAAGAAAACTAAGCATCCAATGTGCTGTTGAGCAATAGCAGGAAACTATTTACGTTGCTATATAGCACAGATGTAACTCATTCTATATATGTCGTATATCACGTAGAGAAAGCGTTGATACCTGAAGAAGCCGAATATCGGAAGATTCTTTTGCACAAGAACACCTTGTTTTATTAATAAGATAGCTATACTGTCATCGTTCAGCTGGTCATAATTTCCTGTTAAACCAAAACAATAATAAGCTTAAAGTGTGAACACAGCTAATAGATAACTGCATTTAGTTATATCTATCTACTAATTATTTACCAGCAGCGGTATAATTGTTTCTAAGAAATGCTAGTTTAAGTCTTTCACAGAGCTGTCACTGTAGTGTGCGGTCAGGTTTCATCTTCTGCTGAAACTATGATCCTCTTCCATGTATCATCTCTTGAATTGATGACCTTCTGAAATTAATGCAAGTATCGACGAAGTACATATACTAATAGAACTGAAACTTTGGGTAGACAAAATGCTTTAGAAGTAATATGTCTATTCTGATAAGAGAAAATTAAACTGCAATATTGTTTTGTATGAACTGGAACGATTTCTTCTTTGAATCTACTAGTAGTAGCAGCTGCTGTAGGTTTGCTGTGAGATCTGTCTTGGAGAACAACAGATAAAAAGAATAAGAAGTAGAAGCATATTGTGTGACAGTCATCTCGTAGCGTTATACACACGTAGGTGCAGTAATGAAAGAGATCCACCAAACATACAACAGGTTGATCTTGCTTAAGTCGTGTTATGTTAAACTGGCAAGTAATATTTTCAGACATGAGGTTCATTAGTAGAAGGCAATCACACGCTCGGGAAAATAGCTCGATCTAAAATAGTTGGATATTTCAGTGTATTTTCTTATCAACACAAATATGTTTACACATGTATCTAGAGGTAAAAGAGGTCTGCTGCATCAGTCAGCATGTTAGATTCGCTCTGGGATTTGTTCGTTCCTCCAAATAAATGTAGTTTACTGTTACGGTCTCAAAGCTAGTAGTAATACCTTAAACAGAGAGGAAATAACATAGCTAAAGAACAGAGTAAAAAAAAGCGGTTTCTGAAGAAGTTGAACACTGGAAGATCATCTTGCATAAGAACATTCTGTTTTATTAGCACACATAGTAACATTCTGTTTTATTAGCAAGATAGGTCTAGTGCTATCACTTATCTGATTAGTATTTGCTACTAAATTAATTCTAAAGTATGAACACAGATAATAAACAATTTTATGCATCTATATTTTCCTACTAACCATTTATTAGTAGCAGCATTGTCATTTTTAGAAACTGTTGGTTTGAGTTTTTACAAGACCTCTTTTTTCGCATTATCTCCTAGATTGACAATTTTCACAAACTAATTTAAGTATCAGCGAAGCACATATGCAAGCAAAGCTCTAACCTCAGGTAGACAAAAGTCTGTAAAAGTATAGCAACAGCATTATATATGATGCTCCAGATGTCCTTACATCAGCAAACCATACAGATAAAGATTTCCTGTAGACTCAATTAATTGTAAACTGGTAGAGTAGCCTTAGTCTAATCTCCCTTTTTATCGTCCTCGGTGGCACTCAACCCTTGGGCCCAATTTGAATCCATATTCTATTCGGCCCATTAGAAATGAATTCAATTCGAACTCAGATAACCGATTGTAACCATTTCAAACCCCTTAAGTATGTGACCCTATAGATTCATGTATATTTGGACACGACTCGGAAACACTTTTCCGACCGATAATTGATAGCGGTCCTTAACATATCGATTTTCAAATATTCATAAAGCATAGGACAAACCTACTACAGTGTGATAATGTCATATTCCCTTTGCCTCACGATATCATATCAAACTCAATGCGAGAGTCGTGTCATCCTATGATAACTTGATCCGTTCACCCATACCGTCGTAGATTAATTTATCTATATTGACTCTCAATCACATTCAATATAGCCATGCACTTCTTAATCTATCTACCTTGGAGGCCTAAAGATATCTCTCCATTATATAAGAGGGGCAAATTCCATCTTGATCATTCATATATCTCAGCATGTTTCATGGTAAATTCGAAAGCTACCTTTATAACTACCTAGTTAAAAAGTAGCGTTTGACAGCTCCTAAATAAACCATTACACATCTAGGAAATCAATAACAATCTCAGGTCTAAAGATCATACATTCACTATATGTAAGACCATTTAATGACATATAAGAATATATAACAATTCTCGTAGTGTCTCATGTGGATTTATCCAATGCATGTTTTCCAACATGTGTCCATATTATTGATTAGATATCTTCATATCTCAATGACCAGTGAAACATGATCATCAATCAATACATATACTAATCTATGAATCATAATCGTCCTATATTATGATAACCGATCAGAGTTAATTTGAATAACATCGATATACGAAAAGAGTTGTATGAACAAGTCACGTACTTGTTGATCAATTCAATCAATATTTATTTAAAGGAGAAATAATTATACTTTTCTATAAACATAAGATGTGATACAATTATCTCCATAATTGCCTCAAGGGTATATCACTAACATGATCATTTTCTGAAAATTTTACAGAATCATTAGCATTGCCTCTAGACCTCACAAATTTTTTTTCACAAATATTAGGCTTCATTTAGTGCCTCTAGAAAGTCAAAAACAAAACAGTATATAAAAAGACAGTAATACTATCAAAATTATTTAAAAAAATACATAGGTATGATAATGATATGAAAATTTTACAAAATTAATAGCATTGCCTCAGGACCTCTCACAAAAAATTTTAACACTTTTTTTATAAATTTTTTTGAATTTTTGAATTTAAATTTGAAATCCATTGCTTAATGAAGCGGTTTGAGATATCAAACCGGATCGGTACAATCCATTTTTCACGATTTTTGAGTGATTTTCGTTGATTTTGTCAACGCTGCGTGTGAGCACAAATGTTACCAGGGAATATTGTTATGGTGCACACATCGTATTCCGTGTCATCTGTAGCTGAGTCTAGTTGCAATCAAATTCATTCCATTTGACACAAAATTCTTTGAAGCCTAAAACCAAAGTTACCAAACTGGAATTCATTTAGATGCGAATTTTAGGAGTTGACAATTTTTCTAGCTCTCTCTCTTTTTTTTTTAAATTTAGCTCGGTTCCAACTAAAATTACAAATATAGCCTCCATTATTACGAGAAAAGCGCAACATGCGACACTTATCCTCTACCAGCCTGGGGAGCGTGGAAGCTAGCGTTGCTCTGCCCAGGGAACGTGATAGCCGGTTAGCGTGGTAGCGAGTGACGAGCGCGGGAGGCACTTACATGGTAGGAAAGCGCATAAGGTGCCTTCCACGGTAGGAAGAGGGTTAGATTTGCAATTCTATTAAAAAAAGAGCTAAATTTATAGAAAATGAGGAGGGACTTTGATCAATTCCTAACTTTAGCTTACAGCTACAAACTCTAAGATCGGAACCTCCAGCAAATTTCGATTCCACATGATCATAAATTTGGACTTTAGGCTCCATTTGGGACAACTTCTGCCTAGCGTTTGCTTAAAAAAAATCAGATTATTTGTCAAACGAAAGGATTATAGATAACTTCTGGAGAAGCTGTTCTTTACATAGAATCAGAATCCGAATGCCATCTATTCTCACTGATCGGTCGTTCACCTTGACATGTGGTCGATTTGGTCCGATTCTCTTTTAATTAAAAATAGTTTATCCTATAATCTTAATTTGCATAATGAAAATCTACCCTAACAGATGAAAGCTCCACTCCCCTAGAAAGCCCTACACTGACACGTGGGTCTCATCGAGATTCCGGAATTATCCGGTCCCACCTGTCATGAGAAGCTCCTTTTCGCTATAATATCCCCTGGTGTCCATCCAGAACCTTCGCATCTCCTTCATTATCTTCTTCGTCTTGTCTTCCCTACGCGTAGTTGCGTTAGCGAAGTCGAGACTAGAGACAAGGCTGCCGTGTGGGACCGGAGAGTCAGCGAGAGAGGAAGAAGATGGCCGGGATTGGTCCGATCAGGCAGGACTGGGAGCCGGTGGTGGTGCGGAAGAAGGCGCCGACGGCCGCCGCCAAGAAGGATGAGAAGGCCGTCAACGCCGCCCGCCGCTCCGGCGCCGAGATCGATACCACGAAGAAGTGTTCGTGACCCGACCTTCGATTTGCCCCTTCTTTTCTTGGACTATCTTGGGAGTTTTTTCCGATTCGTTTGGACGTCTTCGATCTATGTCGCCGTCGCGCTGTTTGATTGATTGGATGCGGAGGATTTCCTTTTCTTTTGCCCTTTTACGGATTTGTTAGCTTTTGTGGAATATTTATGGGCTTATTTTGGTATTTTTTCTGGACTTGCTAGCTTCTTTAGCTACGGTTGGAGAAAGATTTGATCGGTGCTGTTGATCTCTGATTTTGGGGGTGATTTGTTTACTGTTCTTCTGTGCCCTAGTTAAAAATTGTTTTGTGGTTCTCAATCTTTTCGTAACGATTCTGATCAATCAGTTTGATGTTTTTTCGTAACGATTCTGATCAATCAGTTTGATGTTTTTTATGTTCTTTTCTCAATTTCTCCCTCTCTTAGATTTTGTTTTTGCTTGATCTATGTGTGAAATATTTTTTTGCTTGCAGACAACGCTGGGACGAACAAGGCGGCGTCCAGCGGCACATCCCTCAACACCAAGCGGCTCGATGAGGACACCGAGAACCTTGCCCGTGAGCAATCATCTGCCCCTCACCATCTTATCTATCATAACAAATTCTCCTTATGCTTTTGTGCTTGTTTATCCATTGTGAATATTATACTCCCGTAGAGAAATCTGGTTGGTTGGATTATGGCGGAGTTGAAATTATTTGGTAGGCTGTTAGAGACGTGCTTCTGATAGTCTTGCTTCAGTTTAGGGAGTAAATTCGTATATATCATTACGATACTACCATATTTTGGGATGTCACTTCTTTTGCTTGTTGCATTAACTTATGATAACAAATGATACTTTTAACTGATGCTGTGGAATAGTAGGCGACTGATATATGCCTGCTGAATATCTGCCGAAATGAGTTGTTATATATTTATATTGATACATCTTTTTGGATTAGCGCATTAAAGTTTCAGTGCACAATACTTTTGAAATAGCAATGAGGGATCCTGTCTTTCTGTTCGGTATTCTGATATGCTCTCACCTGATACCAGATGAGCGTGTCTCAAGTGACCTGAAGAAAACCTCATGCAAGCAAGGCTGGATAAGAAGCTGACCCAGGCACAGCTTGCTCAGGTACCTAGTTGAATCATGAGATTTCACAACTTTAAGGAGTTTCATGCTTACATAAGGAAGAAATCTTTATGTGGCCTGCAAATTGCATGAACAAACACTATAACCCTAACTTTGCTACATTCTAAAACGAATATTTGTTGTAACAGATGATCAATGAGAAGCCTCAAGTGATCCAGGAGTATGAGTCGGGCAAGGCGATTCCCAACCAGCAGATCATCGGCAAGCTTGAGAGAGCCCTTGGAACAAAGCTGCGAGGCAAGAAATAATATTCTTCCCCGTATGCGCCCCGGTGCATCAAGTTGAAGCCATGCCGATCTGTCTGTTTATCTATCTGTGCTGGGTCTATAGCCATCCAGGCTGTTTCTGTTGGTGCATGAGTTAATACTGAATAACTATGTTGTCACAGACCTTGTAATGCTGCTACTCGTATGTGTCATGTGTCCTAGTGTGCTAGTGTTGTGCTGAACCTGCAATGCATTACTGGTATGATAACCTGCGTGGTTTTTGCTTGATGATGTTTATTACTGGTGATAATTACTGATGCCTCGGATACATGCAACCGTTATATTTGAGCAACCGCTATGTTATATTTGAGCAGTGTTTCAATGCTTTTTCTCTCAATACAAGTTGCACAAATCTTAAAAGGGTAAGTAATCACTATCTATCTTTCATTTATATTTTAATATTTATGCAACTGTTAAAAAGAAAAGCACGGAACCACCTCTCGCTATATTTTTTTTCTTTGCTTTTTCTGTTGTGCAACCATTTACTGTGAAGTCCTGGGGGTAATCTCCAGCCCTACCGCGTTTTACAACAGCGGATGGATTTATACTTGCCTACGTGAGTTTTGTGCTCTGAAGTGTGTCGGTTTAGTTGAGTTTTGTGCTCTGAAGCGTGTCGGTTTAGTTGAGTATTAAATCGGTTTTAGTGGCCTCTGTACAAGCTTGCTCCTATCGCATGCATTTACGCTGTCAGCTTATTTCTGAATGCCAACCCGCAGGCTAGTATTTTCAGTTCTAGCTTCCAACCACCGACTCGTGGTTTCATTATTTTGTTCAAGTCTACTGTCTTATATTACTTCTTTGTTTCACTATGTACCTCGCTGCCAAGTTCCAACCTCTCCAATATACGTACTCTTGGTGATTACCAGTACTGCAGGAATAAAATCTTAAAAGTGCACAGTTGGTAGAAGTTCAGTTGCTGTCTAATGTTTGTACACTTATTTTCCCTTTGTATAGTAGTAGGAGAGATGATTTGGGTTTTGAAGGTGGTCTTTTGCCGCCCAAGTTGCTTAGTCATTTGGCTCGGGCAGTTAGTCCACCTATCTGGGTATTGCACGCAGAGAAAATTAAAGCTGGGGTGTGTATATGGAATTTTCATACATACGTGTGGCCGCCCAAATGAGCTCCATTCTTGTTGCCTCCCCCCATTCCGATGGCCTTCACACTGCGCAGCTTTTGGCAGTGCCACCGGTGTTCCAAAACCGAACTCACAATTCTCTACCTCATTACGTGCTGTTTTTCGGCCTCACCCACCGCAGAGCCGTGAACCACCACCCACTGCCGGGTACCAGCTGCCCAAGATCCAAGGTCGAAGGGCAGCAATAAAGACGTCCAATTTGTTGCCAAGGGGTGGATGTCCGTTGCTAACTTATGCAGAAGATGCACACAGAAAGTGTTTTTGTATTGGTAGATCCATGCTGGCATAGACGTATGGAACCCTTTTTCTGCAAATACGTTTCACATTCTTCTCTAGTGTGGGAAGTCGCAAATCGTAAGCTCACACGACTGTTCAATCGAAAGCTAAGTAATTAAACCAACTGAATCAATGGTTTGCCAAATCAAATTGGGGCATTTAGTGCAAAATCAGTACATGTTTTTAGGCCCGGTGTAGTAGGTACAATGTTTTCTACATAATTCTATGAAATTCTTGTGAAATTTGTGCGTTCCAAACATGCTCTTAGGATTCATCTGCATTTGCTCTAGTCTTCACTGGCAGTTCAAAACTTTCTATTAAGCTTCCATCACCAACTGATCCTTGATAGCTCTCCTTCACCGGTGAACTTCACAACCAAACCCTTTGATTCAGAGATGCTGCACAATTCCAAGGCACTGCTTGCAGTGCAATTTTATTGTTTGGATGACAATTTAGTAAGTTGGTTTTGGTTTGCAAATAATTATTGTTTTGGGTTTTTGTCCAATATTTCCCATCAAATATCCCTATTGATTTGGCACACCATTGATTTAGTAGTGGTGGGTTGGTCTGGTATAAGTTACATATAATATTTCGGTAACCATTTGCACCAACCAGGTAGTATGGTTGCATAGGATCGAAATGTGACACTAAGGTGAATAGGCCCTAGTATTTTAAATGACCAAATTCTACTCAAAATCAAGCATACGTGTAGAACATTGTCAATTTGTGCATACATACCCTTCCCATGAGAAAAAATTGGGAAAATGCCACCCCTAACAGACTTCATGAAACAGACTTCATGAAAAGTACCTTTTGAAATGAAAGATTTTAACCAAATTAGGACACGGTTACATCCAGGACTTCATTTGAGAAGGCAATTTTAGTTTGAACTTCACTTTGAACTTGTTCAAACTAGTTAGGAAAACGTTAAACTTAGTATCTAGGTGATTTCAATATTCTCATGGACAATACTCAAGTGAACCCACAAATTTATACCGTGGAGCTCAGGAGCCATGGAGCCCAAGTTATATACAGAGTTTTTTTTATTTCCCTTTTTCAATTGGATTATTCCTTAAGACAATAATCGAGAGTCAGCGATATTAACTTCAGTTCAACAAACTCTGACAGGTTCATTGCTTTGAACCAGATGCTGTATTTTTTACAACTCTACCATATATCTTGCGTTTACAGTTGTAGTCACCACCAACCCTCTTCTATTGCCATTAGTGCTTTGAACCTTGCCAAGCAATTCTAGTATGTGTTTGTATCCACTTATGCACATCATTACTAATAGTTGAGTACTGTTTGGAGTATTGCGATTTATCTTACTGTTCTTTCCTAACAGAAGGAACGTAATGGTTAGGCGGAAGGCATTAGGAGAAAGCAACAATTTTCTGCGATTGCCAATGCACAAACTAGGGTTTGGCTTGAAAGATGTTCAAATTAAGTATACAAGCACGGGGCTTATTGGGAAGGCTAAGGCATCCAGTATTCATCTGACTAATGTTAGGAGGCACTCAGTATTTCTTTCTGACTTCATTGGATAGACATGGAAATCACTCAGTACTTGCAAGTGCAACGATGCGCTGAACAATTGGCAGTCCCGGATGGCTGGATCTCATATTGTGATATGATGGATGTCCTCAGCGCGTGAGAATGGGCTTCAGTGGCCACCTGTGCAATGCAAGCGGTTAACCACCTGCATACAACCAGGCGAACTTCAGTTTTTTCCTCGTTTATGTTTGCAGATGCTTGTAGGCATCAAAGCCAAGAATACATAAATACATAATTACATTATATTTTGTCATATTCAATATAAAATCAGTAATTTCTATATGCTAACTAATTAACTATGATATTACAAATACCACATACCAATAAGAAAATATAAAATATTTGGAACAGGTAGTGTTCTGGTGAAACATATATCTCCCATCTTCGCACGCTTGTCATCGACTGAGTTTATATTCATTGAACCAAAATTATTTATTTCTTTTTATAAATGTTAGAAATCAGGTATATGTATTTTTCTAACTGTAGGATTAACTATCCTAAAATGAGTTAATTTAAATATTGCAGTAGTTCAATTCAAATGATGCCCTGCAGTTACTTGAAAATGTTGCAGTAAAAAGGTTACAAACAAAAAAATATGTTGAACCATTTGTATATAACTGCTACAACATTCTCTATGGCATATCAAGTATTCAATGCCTTGTTTTTTGAGATGTGCTTCTACGCATCCTTTTTTAAAAGTTGCACAAATATTAAAACAAGAATGGATAGTGATTACTTATCTTTCAAGTTGCAACTCAATTTGGTACATAGTCTGCTGTACTCACAAGGAAATAAGTAACCAGCCTGCACTATCTTAAAAGTAGACGAATACTGCATTCAGATTAAGCAGCAGAAGCTACAATGTACTAGTTAATGAGATAAAGAATCTTCCATTTTTTTAAATTTGATAATAGCCTCTACGAAAACAACCAAAATACACCCACGAAATTATTATGTTTGTTGTGAGATAAGGAAACCTAAACTAAATATGGTTAGGACTCTATCTCTTCCTAATGTGGTCAAATCCGAACTCTCTCTCACACCGCTATATATATCGGGTGCCTCCTCATTGTAAACGATTGAATCAATAAAGCGAGAGAGAATTCCACCCCTATATTGTGTGTCTATTGTTCTTACTCTCGTGATTGCATCTACTATTGGTGATTGTTCATTGGCATTTTTCGACGTTTTACAACACGTTATCAGCACGAGTCTCTACCACAAGAAGGATGATCGTCGACGACAACGAACGACTACTACCGGCGATTGATCGCTCGATCCGATCTGCAATCAACTTGTCATCATGCCGGCACCCACTCGGATTGCCGAAAAGTCCTACGCGACTCTATCCTACGCGATAGTCTACAGAATTTCCCTTGCAAGTCGAATCAAGGTAAAAGATTGGCATGATCGATTGAATCGCAATTGAATTTAGTAGATTGGAAATTTAGGGGTTTTGACTATCGATCTAGTAGATCAATTTTCTCCCCATCCTCACCAGCGATCAATCAGATCAGATCATCACCCAATCATGATTACAGTTTCTGTTCATCAACGATTAAGGAAAAAAATCGATAGTGTCGCCCCGTTGCTCATCGGCTGAAGCCATGCATTGCTGTCTATCGGCCCGCAGCCACCTCGATTTCTACACAAGCTGGCGACGCCAGGCCTCCCCGTGCCCGAAGCGCACGGTGGCCACCGCCTCGGAGCCCGACCGCCACGCCAGAATCGCCACCGGGCCGCGCTCGCCCAGCCACCATAGCTCTGCTGCTAGATCCGCGCCCGGAGTACCGTCGCGGCCACTTGAGCTCGAAGCTCGCCCGCCAGACATTTCACGCCGATAGTCCGGTTTTTCTCTCAGCTGCTCGCGCGCAATTAACCGTTATGCCATCGCACTGGCCGCATCGCGCCACGGCCGCCGCCGCCGCTTAGTCAAGACGAGATCGCCGCCATGCTAATCTGGTGGTACCCAGAGTACGCGTCCAGAAAGCACAGCAGCTTACACCCCACTGTAGAGTCAATGATGAGATCAATGCGTGGCAAGGGGTACGGATCCTTCGGGCAGTCCTTGTTGAGGTCGATGAAGTCGATGCACATCCGCCACTTCCCGTTGGATTTCTTGACGAGCACGGGGTTGGCAAGCCACTCAGGGTGAGAGACTTCCCTGACGATGCCCGCGCGTAGCAGCTTCCCTACCTCCTCCCGAATGGCATCTTATCGCTCTGGTGCATGTCTCCGGACCTTTTGTCGGACCGGACGCACTCCTGGAAGTATTGCCAATCGGTGCTCGATCACCTCCCTGGGGACCCCAGTCATGTCGGACGGTTGCCAGGCAAACACGTCGGAGTTAGACCGGAGGAAGGCGACGAGCGCTTTTCTATTTGGCGCCAAGGTGGGCACCCACCTTGACGGCCCTCCTGCCTCGGCCACATTCAGGAGACCACCTTAACCTCACCGGATGAACCAGCGAGGCACGGTTCACGAGGGGTTCCTGCAGGCAAGATCGCCTTGTTTAGCATGTGGCATCGGCCAGTCCAATGCATAGTGGGTTGCCGCCATGAACTTGACCAACGCCGGTAGGCCAAGCAGAGCGTTGTACGGAAGGTCGAAGTCGGCGACCTCAAAGTCCACCACCTCCGTTCGGTAGTTGCTCTCGTTCTCAAAGGTGACTGGGAGGCGCACCTGGCCCAGGAGCACTGAGCCAGCCCCCGGGGTGACCCCATAGAAAGGCAGGGCCGGGCGTAGCTCCTGCGGCGATATCTGGAGCGCCCGAAATACTTTGCAGAACAAGAGGTTGGTGGAGCTCCCTCCGTCCACCAGCACCCGCCCAAGCTTCATGTTCCGAATCGTGGGCGAAACCACAATCGAAGGTGACCTGTGTCGGCAAGGTTTCAAGGTGGTCATTCCGATCAAGGTGATCGGCTCCTCCGACCACTTCAGCATTCACACGCCTCGAGCTCGCAGACAACAGCATGCACTTCCTCATCACCGCTTATACCTCGTGTTGGAGGGATAGGTGGCCGAGCCACTGTGTATATATGCCACCGTGTGCTCTGCCCGCTAGAAAGCCAACAAGGTGGGGTCTTCATCCTGGTCGTCGTCGCAGGGACGATGCTCCTTGATGCGCTGCTCCACCATCTTGCTCACAACCTGGCCGCTGTAAGTTCAACCTTCATTAGTTATGGTTTTGGTGTTAATGACAAATCTAATGACAAATCTAATATTGAGTTTATCTCCTAATGCGATATTGTTATTAATGACAAATCTTATATCGAGACTAACTTGTTTATTTAGAATATCTTTGATTAGTCTCATCGCATTGAAAAATGGATAACCCAAGGTATGTGTGCATTCATCTTAGCATTAATTGCATACTTTGGATTCAAGTTAAAGTATGAACATTCCCATTGAAATAACCACAAAATGTGCATCATGTTTCCCAATCCATATATTACATGGATGCACATATTTAGGGGAGTTCACACTCTAATCTTGAAGAGTCAATTTAAATGATAATTTAAATTGAGTTCATTTGTCTTGTTAATCGTTAAAGAACACTTCATCATGTGTTGATGGTGTTTTGTGATTAATTAGGACAGTGGATAGTTCTAAGTATAATTAAGCATGTGTTGCATTATTATACTTAAGACATATTTACAATCATTTCAATTGATTTAGGTTGTGCTCAATTGATCTAAAGGCATCCATTATGTGTTAATGGAATGCAAGAGATAATTGAGACAACCATGCATCTTGGACTAATAAGTTTCATGAGTTATGGTTGAGTTAGGTCCAAATATGAATGAGATAATGAAAACAGGACAAGGACGACATCATGAGTTGATGGGCGTCAAGAGTGGATCCCGAAGAGGAGTCGAGTGGAGATCCCGGGAGTATCAGCGATGATCATAAAGACCCCAAAGGGATTGCTTATGACGGCGAAGGTATAATTAGATAGGCTAAGGACTTCCTAGTCTTTGAGTCTAAGGTTTTATCGCCGCATTATTAAGAGGGTCGCTCTTTGCTTGAGCTTCATCATGTGTTGGTGATCTCAATCCGCGTTCACTCAAGCTCAACCATTTGGATTTGGTTTTTGCATGAAGATTAACCATTTGGCATGTGTTGCGAATGGGTTAAAAGTTATGCTTGGTTGTTTGGTTTATGCTCCGATTTGCATGTGTTGCAAAGAGGAAGAGCATATGCATTTGGTTTTCAGATTGTGCTTTGATTTGCATGTGTTGCAAATAGGATAAGCCAATGCGTTGGCTTTTATGCGGGAATTCACTTTTGCATGTGTTGCATTAGTTGAAGCTTCACGCTTTGGTTCGCAAAACATCTTTCTTAAAACCGTGTGGTTGCTTGGAGCTAGAGGCTTGCATGTGTTGCAAGTAGAGAGCTCATACGGTTGATTTGGTTTAGTTGAAGTTTGGTTTCGGTGTTGCATGGAACTAGAGAATTGCATGTGTTGCAATTAGAGAGTTCATGCATCTTATTTGATGTTGCTTGAGCTAGACTTTGCATGTGTTGCAAAAGAGTAGTGCTCAAGCATGAAATGGGTTTATTATGCTATTTGCAAGTTCACAGCGAATAAACCGAGGTTTATGAGTCCGAATCCCGAGAGCATGTGAGTGGGGCTTGCAACGGTGTTGGCAAGTTGACCGGTCTTGTGTTAACCTTCACATGGATATGGGGATTAATCTCATAAACTCGAGTTTGATTTGCTTAATACGCTTTTGCAAATAGATTTTGAGTTGTCGTTAAATGTGTTTTCGCTAATTGGAGTTATGGTTTGCAAATGTGTTTTGCAAACGAACTTTGAAGTTATGTGTTTCGATCCTAGAGCATGTGTTGGCATTTGCAAATGTGTTTTGCAAAGTGTCGGGTCATGTGTTGATCCTTACATGTCTAGAGGGTTGATTGCATAAGTTCTCGCTTGTTTAAGTAAATGTGTTTTCGCTAATTTGGTCGAATTCTTTGAGCGTGAGCTAATTTGGTGCAAATATGTTTTGCACGTGTGTATGATCATGTGTTGATCATTTATTGGCTCAAGAAATGGTGCTTGGAGTTTTGGAAATGAGTTTGCGCGAAAATCCAGAATTAGGTGGTGCGACCATCCATCGAGTGGTGTGACCATTCATCAGGTGGTGCGACCATCCATCGAGTGGTGCGACCATTCATCGTGTTGCGACCATCCATCGAGTGGTGCGACCAACCATGGAGTGGTGCGACCAACCATAGAGTGGTGCGACCATCCATTGAGTGGTGCGACCAACCATGGAGTGGTGCGACCAACCATTGGCGGTGCAACCGACTTTAGGCTTTGTAAATTCTCCGAAGCGTGTGTCATGGTTGAGGCGCGGTTGACCGCCAGAGGGCTTCGCCGACCGGGCATGCATGCGGTGATGACCGCCGCACTCGTCTTGTTTTT
>JAYEVE010001251.1:0-27094 GCA_036346375.1 Guadua angustifolia
CACATATCCGTCCGTATCCCGAATAACCGGATTAAGTATCCGTATCCGCTAACCCATATCCGGTTCCGAATTCGGAAAAAAATATGGACCAGGATACGGGAAGAGCAATATCCGCCCGTATCCGACCTGTTTTCACCCCTAATGACGAGTAACTGACGTCTCAAATGAGTTGAATTTTGAGTTTTTCTTGAGTTGCAATTTGCTAAAGTTTCTGTTCTGATGGACCATCCGCAGGATAACGACGGACAACCAGAGCTGTTGCAGGTTGCGGACCATCCACCATGGAACCGCGGAACGGGAGTTGGCGCTGTGCAAAAGTCCTACAAGATGAACGTGCAGATTCTCCGTTAGCGCGGATCTTGCATTCTACGCCCAAATATTCCAAAATGCATACGAATTCTACAAATCAGAGATCACGCACGCCAACAAGAATCAATGGAAATATTAGTTTCAGACTTGCAGTGTGGCAAGGAAGTGAAAGAGATCCAATGCAATCTCTGTAATAACCATAACTTTAGCAGTTGCATATAGACTATTTGATTAAAAGAGCGATACCTCTGGTCTTCTAGAGTACCGTTAAAAATACTACATCACTTATAAGTGTAACACAGTGCATCTAACTATTACGTGACTTGGTCCGTTCGTTGCCGCGATCTAACAGTCCTAAATGTTGCAGGCCCCAACCAGGGATTACAAAACCGCTCGAAAACCATCAAAAACCGAAAGGTTTAAAAATAAAAAAAATTTGAAATTTTTTTGAAAAAATTGAAAACCGTTCGGCGGTTTTTCACGAAAAACCGCTCGGTTTTTCACGAAACCGCTTCGGTTTTTCAAAAACCGCTTCGATTTTTGGCGAAAGCCCGACCATTTGAATGTTCTTCAAAGCGATTTTGGCGGTTTTTGGCGAAACCGCGGTTTTAGCGAAAAACCGCTCACATAAATTTTTTGAAATTTTTAAATTTTTAAATTTTCTTTTTTAATTAGAACGGTTTACCGAACGGTTTTGAGTTTCGAACCGGAACGGTAAGGTCGAAAACCGCGGTTTTCGAGCGGTTTTCGTCGGTTTTTTGAACCCTGGCCCAACACAATGGCACAGAAACCCTTTCCCGCAAGGAAGAAGCAATGGTGAGTTAGTGTGGAAATCTCACTTTTCTTGCTCCTTCACAAACTTTTTTCCCGTAAATCTAGTCCACTTTTGAAACACAATTATAAAAATAGCCATCATAACCACAAAAACGACATATATTATTTGCCGTGCTCTAAAGATCAGGGTAGGTGAAACGTGTGACAAAATGACACCTCTACGATAGGAATAAGGCTACTTTATAAATGCGCTTAAAGGTAGGCCACATTTAAAAAAAAAAGTTTATCCTGGCACAAAAAGTGACGACGTCGTTGGTGTGAGCTTGCTCGTTGACAAGCACCAGTGGGAGCTCAACTCGAGATAACTACAAGAGGGTAGTAATCAATTGGCCGGCCATAGATGCAGACACCGCTTATACTTTGACTACTTGCGGCAAAGATACAGAACTCGATGCAACATAGAAACAGATCCAACTGGTCTCATGCGATCCTAATGTATCAAAAATGTCTGACAAAACGGTTCATGCAAACGCTAAGCATAGAGTATATATTGTACGATTCCATTGAGTTCAACCAGCTTCATCTCACTCGAAGGATAAGATCAAACATTCTTGATGGTGACTTCTGGCAGGCAACTTGAGAGCCGGAGAACAGGGGTATCATCAGATTAGAAGAGAGATGTTCCCTTGCCCTTCTTGTCTCCTCCGATTTCGAAGTGCTTGCACCTCTGAAGTTGGGTTGCAAAGAGGGCGTCAGACACTTGTAAATAGAGAGAGGGAGCAGAGGGAGGGAAGGGGGGGCAACAAATGAGATAAAAGACCTTAATAGGGTGCTGAGAGTAGTGCTTGCAGCTCTGGCACTGCAGCTTCAACACGATCTTCTTTGTTGTCTTGGCCTGAAATACATCATAGTATTGAACAACCAGACGCAAAGATAGGTCAAAGGAGTAACATATAAAGATTCTCAAATCAGGCTGTAGTTGTCCTTGGAATCAGCCAAGAGTAGGGAATTAGGATCAAACCTTCTTGTGGAAAACAGGCTTTGTCTGCCCACCATACCCTGACTGCTTGCGGTCATAACGACGCTTCCCCTGAGCAGAAAGGCTATCCTTTCCCTTCTTGTACTGGGTAACCTTGTGAAGGGTGTGCTTCCTGCACTCCTTGTTCTTGCAGTAAGTCTTCTTAGTTTTCGGTACGTTCACCTACAAAATCAATACAACACACTTAGAAATTCAATGAAATTTAGTACTGACACCAATGCTACTCGGACACCCGTGTCCAAAAAAATTGCCAAATCAGACACCTCGAATCCGAGTCGGATTCTAACACCCATGTCCGATTCCGAGTAGCATTGACTCATTCTCAATTAAACTACTCCCTCCTTCCAAGAATATAAGGCGTATTTTGACTTTGCATAAGGATTAAGGTTGCGTTGAAATTGAGAAAGGTATGAGAGAAAATGAGTTAAATACCCCCACTTAATTGTTTTGGAAAATAAGAGATAACACTTTGTGTGAGTGGTAATGAATAAATGTATGAGAGGTGTTTCTATGCTTTTCTTTTTTACAGTTACACAAATATTAAAGCATGAATAAAGAATAGATAATAATTATTTACCTCTTTGCTTGCTTCAAGATTTATATAACTTGTATTGGAAGAGAAAGCATTGAAGCACTTCTCTGTATTTATATGGTTGAGAATAAATAGGAATATAAAAAGAAATGCCTCATTAAAGCTACATGCAAACCTTATAATTTATAAACAAAATCAATCAAAAAATAAGTCTTATAAACTTAGACAGAGGGAGTAATCACTATTAACGGCGATCATTGTAAACTTTGACACTGTAAAGTAAATCAACAATTCGATGTACATACCCATAAGAGAATTTTCACTTTCGTCAAAGGTAACTTTTATTTTTATTGGTTATACTTATAATCAGCTCCATGTCTTACCACCATGTCCCATGGAAAGAGCCGCATGAATTGGATCAACACCCGTATTTAGAGGTAGAAAAAAGCTCATTAGTGGGGCCCATTGACTCGGTTCAAAATTGCTCCAATTACACTTGTTAATTGGTTAAATATTGAAATCGGTCAATTTCAAACGAAATTGGATTTTGCTCTAGCTCGACTTGTTAGTTTGATTCTAAAAATACGTCCAAACTATAAATAAAACAGTGTCAATTTCAAAGAATGCTCGATAAGATAAGGACTTGGCTCAATATCCACCCCTAACAGTATTCTTATTATAATATTCTCTGGTACCTTGCGTTCATCTCCAGAATGGCCTACAAGTCCCAACTACACGATATGTAATAAACTCTCGTTACGCTGGTGATCGACTGTCATTTTAGCATACACTTTGCCAGATTTCTAAATTATAATACAGTTCCAGGTTACAACCAGTCATTTGATAACAGATCACCTCCAATCTGAAAATTTTATGGGAACATTATTGATACGGTTGAAATTTGCTGATCCGGCTTTTATCATAACAGAACAGCAACATTGTTAGAATTTTTAAAAATTACTTAGGCTTGATAATAATCTGAAATTTTTATGGGAAAATTAGTGATGGGTCGGGACCCTCCACAAAAAAAAATTTAAAATTTTTTTATATCGTTTCAACCATTGTTCGCTCGGTTGAATTTCGCCGAGATTTCGATTCAGAAATTCCGGATTTCAAATTTACTTTTTTGAATTTTGACCGGATTTCGTTCGAAATACCGAGATTTTATCGAAATTTCTTATTTTGGCCACCTCCGAAGGAGATCCGAAAACGAAATTTTAAACCTCGCCAACGACTGCCTAACGCGGCATAAGACAGAACCAAATCAATAAGGGAAGTAGATTCCACTACTACGGACGCATCCAAGATCGTGAACGGTAACCGCGTCGAGAGAAATGGCAAGATGCAGCCGTACCACAAGAGAGCAGAGACGATGAGGAGGAGGAGGAGATGGGGATCACTGACCATGGCTGCCGAGCTGCGGGTTCCCTCCTCCCTTGGTTGCGGCGGCGGCGGCGGCGGCGGCGCAAGCTCTATGCCGAAAACCCTAGGCACGTGTGGGGAGATATAACGAGTGGGAGGCTTGGGCCTCTGCGACTTTCGGCCCATCAGCAGTTCCGTGGGTCCCACCCGGTCACCCCCATGGCCCCATCATTTCTGTCTCTTGTTCCTTCGTCCCGACTCTTCCCGACTCGGTATCAGGCTTGATCCGAAGGAAGGAAGAAGATTTTGAGGGGTTTTAGCCCGGATCAGATAGATCATCGCCATGAGCGAGGTGTTCGAGGGCTACGAGCGCCAGTACTGCGAGATCTCCGCCTCCCTTTCCCGCAAATGCACCGCCGCCTCCGCCCTCGATGGAGGTATGTTGTGTACAGAGTTGTCCCCAGAGCCATCTCCCAATCTTTCTTTCCTCAGTCTTAATTTCTCGTTCCGAATTGTCTAAGGTTCTGCTGGTTTCTTGGGATGTTTGCTTTATCTTCTTTGCAGAGAAGCTGAAGCAGAAGGCGTCGGAGATCAAATCCGGCATCGATGGTGCCGAGGCACTGGTGGGTAGCCCCTTCTTATTTGTAAACAACTAAAACAAAATCTTCTCGATCCGAACAAAGTTGCCTAAGGAATTAGATTTTTTTTATGGTAAATCAAGGGGGTTGTATTTTTGCAACGATCACGGATATGTTTCGATTTTGTAGGATTAGATTACAGTGTAAATCAAGGGAACATTCTATTTTTACTTTTTAGGATTTCATTAGTGCACAAATGAATAGTTCTTTTCTAGGATTAAATTGCTCTATGAATCGATAAGAGATTACTTCGTGGTAATTGGTTAGTGTTTGTGTAATTCGGTAATTGGATATGTTGGAATGTTGAGAATGTGGTTTTTCTTGTTCAGATAAGGAAGATGGATCTTGAAGCAAGGAACCTCCAGCCAAGCGTGAGGGCTGGGCTTCTCGCGAAACTGAGGGAGTACAAGTCGGATCTTAACAACCTGAAGGGAGCGTTGAAGAGGATCACTACTGGTAATGCCCAACAAGGAGCGAGAGAGGAGTTGCTTGAGTCAGGAATGGCAGATACATTGGCGGTATGTTGCTTATTCTGAATTCATGAATGATTCCTACTTTGGAGGTGAATCGAGTTTGTTGGTCGATGCATCTACCATGAACAAGTATTTTAATGATTATACATGTCATAAATGATAAGCACTAAATACCTGTATGGTCAGGGGTAATTTGTGTTAATTCTCCTTGAAAGTGCAGCTTCAGAATCAGATTACTAATTCTCCCTCAATCTTTCTAAAGTTTGACCACCAACATGTTTAAAACTATATAGATTGACTTTATAGAAACTATATTACTAGATTTGTTGTTAAAAATACTTTCATATAATATTACGATTTCATTAGCATGTATTAATGTAAAGTTATAAAAAGTAATGGCCAAAGTCATATCTTGGAGACTGTAAAAAAGTCAACAATGTCAAATAAAAAAGAATGGAGGGTGTAGTGCGTTTATGCCTTAGTGCACAAAGTGCTAATATATGCTATAGTATATGTTGTCCACTTGTGCGGTATGTGATATTTCTGAGAAAGGTCTGAGACGGTAAAAATGAAGCCATCTAACCATATCATCTTGCAACACTTATAATTTCATCTTGTCCTTTTACATGTGTGTCTGTTGCATTATTAATCTTATTTTACATGTTAGTTGCAGCCATTTAACCTTCAACATTGTTAATTAATAGTTGTCCATCTCAGGAAAGTTCAATGGTGTATTTGGATGTTCAATAATGCAGGTATCTGCTGATCAAAGGTCAAGATTGCTCAGGACAACAGAAAGGCAAAACCAAACAACTGATAGGATCAGAAGTAGCCATAGAACTATGCTGGAAACTGAAGAGCTTGGAGTCTCCGTCTTGCATGACCTGCATCAGCAGCGCCAATCTCTCTTACATGCTCATGATACAGTAACTATTTATTTAATTCTCCCTGTTTGAACCAATTGGTTTGTTTTTTGTGTCTCATTTATTTTATCTCAAATATTTGTAAGCTCCAGCGTTATGCAATGTGTATGCAATTTGCTTAAAGGAAATCCTGTTGAAATCTTTAACCAAGTGTCTTTCTACCTTAAATGTGTTTTCCGTTATAGCCTATTGACAAATAAATACGTATGTGTACAAATCTGTATTTATACTTGTATATATTAATCCATTTCATATCAGTAAACGAGATACTAATGCTTGAACCAAAACCTACCGTATTTAGCTACTTTTTACAGGTTTCTTGCAGTATATACCTTTCTTGGATTTTACCGCCTCTTGTTTTGTACTTCTTATCATGGATGAATTGTTAGTTTGTTACTACTTTTTCTCCATTCGTCTTTCCTTCTTGTAGACTGTTTTATTTGTGACTGTTGTAGTGTAGAAACACACACTGGAAATTGGTGAACCACTAAAAGCAATAATGTTTTTGGAAAATTGCAAAAACACCAGCTAAAGTCAAATCTAGTCTGATAAACCCCTTTATAAGTTATTTTGTTGCATTTGCCCACCCATAACTTTCCTCTGTTTTGAAATACCCTCCTATTATTTTTGCTCTGTTTGGGTTTATCAAACTCACTTTGAGCTGTGGGTGTATTTGTGCAATTTTCCTTAATGTTTTGTTTGATGCCATATGAAGAACCTTATCAGTTTGCAATTAAATTATCAATCTTTTGTGTCTCAACAAACGTAGAATGTATATAACATCCTGATGCTTGCTCAGGTTGGGGTTTTCCTCTCTTTGTTTCCTTGGTGCCTTGATAGAGCTACTTCTGTGGTGCTACAGAGTATGAATTAGAATAAGTAAAACAACACTATGCAAGTGTATGAGATCATACACTGTTTCAACTTAGGTTAGTCACTAATGGTTAAGACCATAGTTACTAGATTCGCTGTAAACCCTCGCTACTGGATTCGCTGTAAACTCTTGTAAATCACAAACCGGATTCGTCGAACCTGAACCGGCTTAGGGTACGGGGTTCGTGTTCGAATTGGAAATTGGAATGGCGAACCGCGAACCCAAATCCCGTACTGCGACTCGGACTAATCATATTTCTGGTAACTATGATTAGGACTTGTTCTTCAATACCAACTATAGAACTTAAGTTCAAACAAATATGGGCAATATGCTGACACCATAGCCCACAATGTTGCGCAGTTGTTAAATATAGCCATCATTACCAAAGGGACTGACTTATACCAAATTCTACTAGTGTATGTTGCTTTTTTTTTTTGCTCTGCATATCTTCTTTCTTTAATCCTTGTGATTCAAATCTTGCTTGGCATTGCAGTTGCACAGCGTGGATGACAACATTGGCAAGAGCAGAAGGATCATCGGAGCCATGGTGAGGAGGATGGATAGGAACAAGTGGATTATCGGTTTCATTATAGCCCTCATTGTCTTGGCGATCCTAGTAATCCTGTATTTCAAGTTTGTGCACTAAGGGATTGGTTTGCATCGAACAGTCGTTTTCTACTTCAATCAGGACTGAGGAAGATATTTGTGAATTTTTAGCTTCTATCTGCACTCTTCAATCTGCGTGTGTTCTTTCCGATCTTCCTTTTTACCTTTTGTCGAGAGCAATCATTATTCTATGGTTGTAAATCTACTCAATTTTTATTGTGAGACGGACGAATCCGAAATAAGCAGTTTTGGGGATATTGCTCTGATGTCTTTGTTGTACTAGAAAAGTATGGGAGGCCTCAACTTCTGATTACGATCAGGGCGAGCTTTCTTGAGAAGTTACTTCTTGTTTCGAGGATTGTTGCTTTCAGTGGCTTTAAGGTGAAGATTGAACCTAGTAAGGGCCTGTTTTTTTTTTCCCGTGGATCTAGATTATGGCACTAAAAACTTAATAAAAAACAAATAGCTGATTCTAGGAATCGATTCTCGTAATATAGTCTACCCATATTCACTAGAGTCTACAATTCACTTCATATGTGTTTATGTGGATTCTGATGAATACAAATATGAGAATGTCATTGAAAGTTCTAAGTAATTACCTATCAAATGCTATCTTAGAATTTAGAATCAGCTTTTCTATAGCTACAATCTAAAATTGGATTTTGTATAATTCACAGCAAAAACAAACAGGCTCTATTATAGTATAGGACAATTGGTCAATTGCAGCGGTGTTTGGCATCTGGCTAGGCAAGTAGTTGCTAGTAATTTGTTCTTTCCTCGTGTTCTTTTCCCCCTTGAGAACAAGGAAGAAAGAGCAGCAACACTGCTGTGTCCTGAGCCCGATCTGACGATTGGAGAGGATTGAAGGAGGCAGGGAATGGCTTGAGGATCGGAGAGGATTGAAGGAGTGCATATAATAGCAACATTGATGAAATATCATTCTATATCCATAATAATTAAGGAAGAAACAATTAACAATAAATATCATAATAGCAATCTTATGATCAAGGTTTAAAATTATTGCCTTATGAGGCGAACAACTTAAATAAACTACAGCGGAAGGAAACAAAATATCTTCAAGCGAAACTCATCCATATGTCCACAGGTAATCAAGTAGGATAGCGCTACCTAGTTGTTCATGATTGATGTGGCCTAGGGTTAGCTTCTGAAATACCAAGTTGGAGGGGAGGGATAAGAACTGCAGAACTCCCTCACACTCCCAGGGTTGAACCCCTGGAGAGATGGAGGCTCTGTTCACAAGATGAACTGGGAAAAGATCTTCTTTTATTGCCCTTTCATAATGGCTGGCTACCCTCTTTATAGCCCTGAGCCTTCCTAACAGATAACTCTAAAGATAGAGATAGGACACACTTAAATGATAACTAAATATCAGCCAAAATATCTAACCAACTAACTAATAGATAGAATGTCTAACCAACCAATTTCCCTTTATCCTGTTGTCGCACAGCTCCATGTGGCTGTTGCACTCATGGTGCTTTGATTGCTGGGAGGCTTACGCCGACGACGCTCATAGACCTTCCCAATAAAAACATCCACAACACTTCCACCCTCCTGGCGAAACAACTCGTCCTCGAGTTGGAATTGAGGGTATCTCTCCTTGAACACTTCCAGCGCTCCCAAGTGGCGTCCATGACTTCATGACCCGGCCAATGCACTAGCAGTTCCCAAACTCCCCTGTTAAGTCGAGCACGGACAATCTTGCTAGGAATAGGAATCACACGACCATGGACAAAGTCGGGCAATTGAATTTCAGAAGTTGGAGGAAGTCCTTCAAATTTCTTGAGGAGAGCCACATGGAAAACGTTGTGAATACGGGCTTTAGCTGGAAGTTGAAGGCGATAAGACACTGACCTAATGCGTTCCAGAATCCAGAAGGGTCCATAAAAACATGGTGCCAACTTGGATGGAGTACCCTCCTTGACCCGCTCACCTATGTCAAAATTGACATCGCGATGAGATTTGTCATAATATTGTTTCATATGATCTTGAGCTTAACGAAGTCGCTCTTGAATCTCTGCCAAAAATTCATCCTGGTCTTGGAGTTGGGTCCACGGCTGACAACCTTATATCTTGGCCTCATATGTCGATATTGTTGGTGGCGCTGTCGGTGTTCGAGAACCGACAAGTAAATTGTAAGTCTTGAGGGGGCGCTCCCGTTTCTGAATAGTTAGACCCAAAGAGAGAAAAGAGGTCAAGGTTTATCTTGGTTGGTGAATGTCCCTACTCCGATTAGCGAGGTGGCGAGTGTTGTTATTGATCTTTGTTGAGCTCGTCGAGTTACAGCGAGGGCTACTGGCGCCTCGTATATGGGGGTGGGATAGGAGGCTCTGAAAGCGACCGAGCTCTTAGTAAGGGCAATTGGCTGCTACACTTGTGCGTGTGACGTTAAGCCGCCCGCTCGGGAGGCCAAGCCTCCTTATATAGCCGAGCGGGTTACATGGGCGTGTAAGGAAAAAAAATGGATGGGGCTCCTCGCTGAGAGTCGGTCTTCCGCCTCGGTGTCAGTTCTTGAACTTGACCTTTGTGGTGTCGCACGTCCGTGTTGAGTTGGTGGAGAGCAGAGTGGCGGCTCGGTCCGTTCCTCCGGAAGCGGCGTACACGCCCTCTGCGCAATGTCGGTCTTGGCGTCGAGGCGTGTCGACCTTCGCAGTGCCTTGGGAAGGTGCATGGCACCCGATCTTAGCTCGATCGTGATAAGCCGCTGCGTCGACTTGGTAGGTGCTAAGCATGGAGGCGCTTCTTTGGTGATTTGACGTCGCCTTGGTGAAGATAGTGCGAGCTTTGTTCGAGGCTCTGGTTCGTCCGACCGTTGGTCGGCGTCCTCGAATCGCCATTACAGTAGCTTAGGGGGCGCCGAATCTGTAGCGTTTGGTCGGATTGCTTCGGGATTGACTTAGTGGGGGGCAAGAGCCCTCGTGAGGGCTGGTCGGCCGACCTTCGGTTGCTTTAAATCTTGCTCGAGGCGTCAGAGCTCATTCGTCGGTCGGACCACCCTTTAGGTCGGATTAGTCGGAGCCGTGGGCCTCGAGTAGGACTTCTTGTTCGAGGCTCGGGCGTGGCGGCGGCCCATATGCTTCTCTGGGCGGCTGGGGATACCTATGTCTGGGTATCCGTCGGCCTTCGACCATACACAACCTAGAGCGGAGTGGTCTTCATATTGTCGATATGAAGAATTATATGAATTACGCCCATGGAAGGCATTGGAGCCCTTGCTTTGGACGATCACATCGAGGCAACAAAGATACATGACAATAATGCGATTAACTACCTCGTCTGGCCGTCACTTTGAGGATGGAAGGCGATACTCAAATGGAGTTGAGCATAGAGACAAAAACAAGTCGGCCCAAAAATTGCTTGTGAAGACCGGTCTCGATCACGACAATATAAGATGGAATTCCATGCGAGCGGACAATGTCGTGAAAAGCCCTAGTGGTGAACTTCTTTGTATATAGATGTCCCAATGCAATAAAGCGAGTATACTTAGAAAGCGATCAACAACTGTCAAGATAACTAACTTGCCCCCAATTTTTGATAGTCCTTCCACAAAGTCCATACTAATATCTTGCCAAACAACACTAGGAATAGCCAAAGGCTGCAACAACCCCGCCGGATGGAGATGCTCAGTTTTATTGCGTTGGCAAGCTGTACAACCGTAAACAAATTTCCACACAATTTTGGAGGAATGCGGGTGATAAAAAGAAGAACGCGGCCGATGAAGAGTCTTTTGTATCCCTTCGTGACTGTCGTGTGCTTCCATTAGCACCTGTGTCCGTAGGGGTGAATCTGGTGGCACATATACCTTGCCCTCATATACAAGAAGTCCATCTACACTAGTCCAACCAGCTGCAGCAGTTCCAGCAAGTATTTGAGTACTGATTTCATGTGCCGCAGGTGATGACTTAAGCTCATTGAGGATCTGATCAAAGATGGCAAAGGATGGGGACGAAATGGAGGCTAACGGTGGTGTATCCTCCTCCCTGCGTGAAAGAGCATCGGCAGCCCCATTTTGTCGTCCTGGCCGAAATTCCACCATGAAGTCATAACCAAATAACTTGCTTACCCACGTATGTTGAGGAATTGTGGAAAGGCAGCGATCTAGGAGAACTTGAGGGTATAATGATCCATCCGGATGGTAAATGGCGCCCTATAAGTATTGCCTCCAATGTCGAACCGCCTTCACCAAGCTAATCAACTCTCTTTCATATCTGACCAACTTAAGGTGATGAGGAGCCAGCAGTCTGCTTGAAGAATGCAATAGGCCTGCTCCTTGATGCAATCTTGCTCGAACCGGTCCCTGAAGCATCGCGATCCACTATAGGCGAGTATTGAAATCGAAGTTGTAATGTAGGACTGTTGTCGATCTTGTTTTGAGTTTAGTGAAAGCGATGCTCGGCCTCTTGCGTCCAGGAGAAAGCCTCTTTCTTGAGTAACTTGGTAAGAGGAGCAACTACCGCACCATAGGATTGGATAAATTTGTGGTAGTACCCTATAAAACCAAGAAAACCTCTCAATGCTCGAACTATTTTTGGTGTTGGCCAGTTAATTAATGCATCCAGTTTACTTGGATCCATGGCCACTCCATTCCTTGAGATGATATGGCCGAGATACGCCATTGATTGTTGGTCGAACAGACATTTGGAGCATTTAAGGACCAATTTATGATGGAGCGACACACGAAGAACTACTGAAATCTTTGGAGATCTTTGAGACCATGATGAACTATAGACCAAAATGTCGTCGAAGAAGACCAACACAAAGCGACATAAGTACATTTTGAGGACTTCATTCATAAGAGCCTGAAAAGTGGCGGAAGCATTGGTCAAGCCAAAAGGTATGACTAAGAATTCAAAATGGCCACGATGAGTACGAAACGCCGTCTTCGCAATATCATCCGGGTGCATGCTCACTTGATGATACCCGCTGCGATGATCTAACTTGGTGAAGTAACAAGTGCCCTTGAGTTCATCTAGGAGCTCGTCGACCACCGGTATAGGAATTTATCCTTGACTATTTGGGCATTTAGTGCTCGGTAATCCACACAAAAGTACCAAGAGTTATCATGCTTCCTGACCAATATCACTGGTGAAGAGAAGGGTGAAGTTCTGGGCCGAATGAGTCCTTACTGCAACATCTCCTCACATTGTCGTTCAATCTCGTCTTTTAACAATTATGGATAGCGGTAAAACGAATCGCTCTTTGGGTGAGCACGGCGACAAATGAATGCGGTGATCACAACTGCGTTGAGGTGGTAGGGAGCCCGGTGGTTCAAAGATGTTACTGAATTCCATTAATAGAGATTCCATCAAGTCCTCCTCATTGGCGATAAGAATATTGGGCTGTTGTTGCTGCCTATTACCTTGCCATTTCACCTAATGATCCCTCAACCAAAAAGACATGGTTAAGTGTTGGAAGTCCCATAATATAGGACCCAATGTGCAGAGCCATTGGATACCTAACACTATATCAAATCTGCCGATTGGAATCACAAAGCAATCCGATAAGAATTCTTCTTTGCTAATAGTGATACCTGCTTGCCTTACAAATCTTCTTTGCTTGCAACCTTATCACCATTTGCTACTGACCACACTAATATCATTGCTGAAGTTGACAACAAGCCAATCATTGGCCGTCTCTTCCCCACAAAATTATGAGTGGGCAAAGTCTCGAGAGCCCTCAATGTTTCCCCATTAACTTTGAACATGAAGTGCATCGTCTTGCACGTGCGGATGCTGTTAGAGCATGTAAGGATATCTCAATGTCATCGTCAGATTGCTCTTCTACGTCCTCTTCCTCTGTAAGCTTCAGAAGATATATACCCTTTATGGAGCATTTTCTCACATGTTCTCTGGAAAATTTCTCCGGGCAATTAAAACATAACCCCTTAAGTCTGCGAACTGCCATTTTAAGTAGCGATGAGCAATTTTACGCCTGTTGTCTTTGGATTTACGGGGTTAACGGTTCTTTGGGATAGCCATGCTCGCCCCTGGAAAGGTGTTTTTTGCCCATTATTTTGCCTTGCATTTGTGCTAATCAGTTGACTGCTTATTATTGCACCCTTGCTGCTAGGAGTGGCCTTGCTAATTGTTGCAGGTCTGGATGTTGCTGACTTGACCCCATCTTCTTCATCTACTTCCAGTCTCCTCTCATAAGCCCGAGCAAGACTCATAGCCATCTCCAATGTTGCCGGGTTTTGCAGTTCCACATTAGTGCGCAAAGGGTTGTGCTATCCAATGGTGAAGATTGTACCTGTTGCTTCTCCATCATGTCATCACAGCGGCTCAAAAGGGCAAGAAATTGCTCCTGATAATCATCCATAGACCCCGTGCAATGGAGCTGGATGAGCTCTCCCAGAGGGTTACTTCGAATTGGGGGTCCAAAGCGGAGATTGTCATGCTCCACAAATCTGGGCCAAGTAGGAACTCCTTGATTCTTCTCTACCCTGTAATACCACTACTGTGCCACTCCTGTCATATAATATGAGGCAAGCCGTACCTTCTCTTCTGCTAGGGTTTGTTGTCCCAAGAAGAATTGCTCACATCTATTCAGCCAGGGCAGTGGATCGTCCTTCCCATCATAGATTGGGAACGACAGTTTATGGAATCGTGGTACCCCTCGATTCCTCGTGCCTGAGTCTTCCTCTCCTTCCTGAATTTCCTTCCTGCGGTTGCCAGTTGCCCCTTCAAAACCAATCTACAACCTGGTGACTGCCTTTTCCAAGGTTTCCACCTTCGCCAATGTGGATGCCATACTCTCCATCATCTAGAACATCCTTGCGAGCTGTTCCTTCTCTGCCGGTTCCATGGAAGAAGCAGTGGGTTGGCTCTGATACCAAATTGATGTGGCCTAGGGTTAGCTTCTGAAATACCAAGTCGGAGGGGAGGGATTAGAACTGCAGAACTCCTTCACACTCCCAGGGCTGAACCCCTAGAGAGATGGAGGCTCTGTTCGTAGGATGAACTGGGAAAAGATATTCTTTTATTGCCCTTTCATAATGGCCGGCTACCCTTTTTATAGCCCTGAGCCTTCCTAACAAATAACTCTAAAGATAGAGATAAGGAAACACTTGAATGATAACTAAATAACAACCAAAATATCTAACCAACTAACTAACAGATAGAATGTCTAACTAACCAACCAATTTCCCTTTATCCTGTTGTCGCATAGCTCCCTGCGGCTGTTGCACTCATGGTGCTTTGATTGCTGGGAGGCTTACGCTGACAACGCTCATAGACCTTCCCAATAAAGGCATCCACAACAATGAACTTCGAAGAAATCCTCATTGACTAGTGATATATTGATGATGCCAGCATTGTTTTAGTTCTTCATGATCTTCAAAGATATCCTGATTGACTAGTGATATATTGATGATAACTTCAGCAACTGAGCAGCATTATTGCATAGCAAGAGTGAGTACATAGAGCATTAATCAAGTTACACCAAAGAATGCAACCCCCACAGTTTTTGCTTGCTATAGTGAATTTGTTGGTTGTAAAATACAAGGTACACACGATGGGACAGACTTCAAATGGATTTTGTAAAGTCGGACATATGAGTGTTTGCACCAGTTTTGGAAATTTCCAGAAGAATCGGCAGAAAAGCATGAGTTTGGATAAGGTGCGAGAGTATCTGTGGGAAATTTAGATAAGCATATAAATCCTATCTGACGTCACGAGATAATAATTGGAAACTAGAGACCAGATAGGAAACTACAAAGCCGATTCGAACTACGTTGTCGTGTTGGATCAGGACTCGGATCGGCTAGGTGGGTATATAAGGCGCACCAAGGCTGTTTGAAGAGAATCATCCACAATCAACTTGACACATCTACGGTTTTACTTTACGTAGTTCTTAGTCTTTTTAGCATTGTAATCTTTCCTCTGTAAGTCGACATCGATCAAATAAAGTTGCGCATCGCCGATTGTTTGATCGTCATTGGCTTTCGAGTTTGATTTGTTACGTCTTGTTGCGCATCACCTTTTGAATCGATCGCCTTTTACCCTCGGATTAGTCTTAATCGACTAATCTAGTTACCCTTCTAATCGGCTTTACGGCGATTCTTGATTTTAGCGATTCACCTCGAGGATCGCTTGATTGAAACCAAGCTGTTTCCCTTATCGATTGCGAGGTCAAATCGATTGGCGCCTTCGCGCACACTTGAACCCGGTGTTCGTCCGGTGTGTTGCAACCAGGAACCCTCTTCACGTTTTTGGCGTCAACACATTTTTGGCACGCCCGGTGGGACACTACAATCGACAAGATGGCTGCAGGCAAGTCCACCGCACCAGCCGATGTGAACCCTGACGCCATAATCGTCCCCACTTTGGACGATTTAACTCCAGAGCAGCGCAAGGAAATCGAAAATCGTAAAGCTGCCTTGGAGGAGTTGATGTTGGGTTGCTATCGAAGACCCGACGAGTCACGCAGAAGATGGCACTTCCAACACTGAATCCGCTTGGCGGTGGCGTCACATCAACTCCGATGGCCGATACATGCCGGCTCAAACCGGGTTATACGCTATGATTGAACAATCATGCATCATGCATTAATTAATCAATCATCGGCTTTGGTTACGACCTTGAAGCCGATGATAGAGAATAGCGATGGCGATTGCGCGAGGAGTTGGCTACGTGCGGGGATTGATGGACCCATTGCGGCCACTCCCAGCGTATCTGTATATTCTGTGGCTCCAAACACCGGCCACGACCAAAGCGTCGGCACCGGCGCCCTCACTAATCTTGACCCAACCCACCATGTTGGTTCCACCAAATCACTTGAGTCGATTACTCATATTCATGCATATCTTGTTGCAAAATTGGATCCATCGTCGGGGACTCACTATGTCGATCGGCTTCTCGGTAGGTTGAGTTAGATAAATTATAAACCTCAAGGACCAACCCAAGTTAGAAATTTGGCTCCATATAAAGTAGTTACGTACACAGAGCCGTTCGTTCCGTTGCCTGAGGTCACGGCTGCCAGAACCGATGGGTATGAAGCATGGCAACAACAGTATCCATCTGGTAGAACTAGCGGAGCCGGTAGAGTTTGCACTCGAGGCGGGGATCTGACTCACCAAAATTGGCCGAACCCAAGTGTTGCATCGGCCAATAACATCAATTGGGCTAACTAGATCTCCACTGTCTTGAGAGAACAATTTTGCATACAGCCCAAAGGAAAGACAATCGGCTATAGAAAGCCGTACCCAGATTATATTGACCGCATGCCATATCCCCATAATTTTAGGATTCCTGATTTTGCCAAGTTTTCAGGGGATGATTCGATCACTACTCTAGAACATGTTGGACGATTTATCGCCCAATGTGGTGAAGCAGCTCAGTCCGATGGACTAAAGATTAGACTTTTTCCCTTGTCTTTATCAGGGACCGCTTTTACTTGGTTTACTAATCTGCCTTCAAATTCGGTCCATTTTTGGAATGATTTAGAAAGCCGATTTCATGAATACTTTTTCTCTAGTAGTTTAGAACTAAGAATTTCAGATTTGAGTCTTTGTCAAAGCGAAATTTGGAGAATAAACCTGAATACATCAGGAGATTTAGAAAGTCTGAAATCGATGCTTGATTAATAGTATTGCGATGTCACTAGCCGATTTAGCATTCCAAGGGCTAATTCCCCCACTTAAAGAAAAACTTGCTGGACAAGAATTTGCCGACTTAAGCCATCTACTCCATCGCGTATCGGCACAAGAAAGCCGATATTTAAGTAAAGAATTCAAGGACAAAATTAGACTAAGTGGCAATGGAAAGGAGAAGGCTAAAATAAACATGGTTGAGTATAGTTCAAGTGAAACTTCTGAAGATGAAGCGGACATAAATATAGCCGAATGGATAAAGAGTTCTAAAAAACCACTTGTCTGTTCATGGCTTAAGCCGACTAGGAGTAAGTCGGAAGTTAAATATGCTTTTGACGTATCCAAGTGTGACCGCATATTTGACATGTTGTTACAAGAGAAGGCGATCATTTGCTGAAGGACATACCATACCGTCGATTAAGCGAGATCAAAAAGCGACGATATTGTAAGTGGCATCATTCGTTCTCTCATAACACTAATGATTGCAATATTTTTCGACTGACAAATCTGATGACTATTGAAGGCGGTCGAACTTAAATTCGCGAAGAGCCGACCATGGAAGTCGATGTCAATCCTTTCCCAATTAACATGGTTCAGTGCTCTGGCAAAGGGAAGCAGATTGTCGACGAAAACCCTAGAATGACGCGGCAAGTTGACATAGAATCAAACTCACAAGGAGAAACACTAAAGATAACGATCGGCTCTCTTCAAATCGAAGCCGATAAAAATGGGAAGAATTCAAGAACTGTGAAGCCAAAAGGGGAATTGCAAGTTGGGCGATGGTACAAAGCCGAAAGATCTCCGCCCCGGAAGCCGGCATTCAAACCCAAGCCGACTTTTTCACAGTTGCTTGAGAAATATGAAAGAATAAGCCATCGGCAGGAGCGGCAGAATCGCCGGCTAGATGGGATACATCGGCCAAACAATGTTTTTTGGCCAAACGAGACATATCGGCTAAATACTGCAGAAAGAGCTCATCAGAGATGCCCTTTCTGGCAATTCTGTTGGGAGAGAGGTATGGCATTACCATCCTCAAAGTCATGTCCTGTGGAGCATTACCCGCAAAGAGATTGGCCAAGACAACCGGTAAAAGAGCGTCTATTCAGGCCAATGCCAAGTCAGGCTGAGATGGAGCAAAAGAAGCCGATGAAAGAGAGGCTAGGTGCAAAACAAAACAAGAAAGAAGAGTTTTCAGAAAATCTGGCTGGAAAAATCCGCAAACCAGTCAAACCTAAGCCTAGATGGTGCCCAACAGGACTTAGCCGATCGCTTAGCAGCGGCTCCGGCGTCTAGGGCGAGGAGATGAGGAGGCGAAGAAGAAAAAGCAGAGGCGAGGTGTTCAACGAATTACGGCCAGTAAAAGTTGTCAAAAAGGAATGGAGAAGAAAACAACAAACCGATGATGAATCAGATTCCTCGGACGATTTGCTGTCGCCAATGATTCAGGATGACACCCCTCCCATGGATATTAACATGGTATTTACCCTACCAGCCGAGTTCAAAATTAAAACTGAATCGGCTACAGACACGTTTGCTCAATTATGCTTAGGCGCACAAGATGCTGTATTTGGAAAGCCGCAGGATCCTCATCGGCATCTCAAGCCGTTGTACTTAAAAGGATACATCAATGGAAAGCCAATATTAAGAATGCTCGTGGATGGGGCGCTCTTTGTAAATTTAATGCCGCTCTCCACTTGCAAGAAGTTGGCCAAAACCGATGAAGACCGATCAAGACAAACATGGTCTTTGAATGATTTCTGGTGATCCTTTGAAGCAAAAGGGTATTGGTTCGGAGTTGACCGTCGGTAGAAAAACTTTGCCGCCGCGTTCTTTGTGATTGAGGCCAAAGGAATTACGGCGTACTTCTTGGCGAGATTGGATACATGCCAATTCTTGTATCCCTCCACAATCACCAACTTCTCGTCCAATGGGGCGGAGATGAAGTTGAAGTTATTCTGCCGATACATCGGCTCATATTGCCGAGGCGGCTCGATGCAAATTGGTCGCATGAAGAAGCAGAATGCATATCAGGTAAGGCGCTAGATGATTGCGACTTCATATGCATCGGGAAATCAGGTTTTACGCCGATCAGTGTCAGGCCAGGCACGTTTGATCGGGCGAACGAAGTCTTGAGAAGATGGAGTCAAAAATGATCCAAATTCTACAAAACAAAGCGAAGAACTATCGGCATATGATAAGTTCGTGTGAAGCCATTGAAGATTTTCAAAGCGAAAAATTAGGTCAAGGTTTCACTTCTGCCGATATGCTCGAAGAAGTCGATATAGGAGAAGGTGATAGAAAAAGGCCAACTTTTGTGAGTGCAAATTTAGATCTTGAATACAAAAATAAGTTGGTCAAAATACTTAGAGAATATAGAGATTGTTTTGCTTGGGAATACTATGAGATGCAGATTAAGCAAGCGAGTTAGTGGAACATCGGTGCCTATCAAACAGAGTTATCGGCCATATAAGCGACCACCTCGGCGTTTTAATCGAATTATGCGATATGATAAAAGAAGAAATTGAAAGGTTCTTTGGAGGCCAAATTCATAAGGCCTTGCCGATATCTTTGAGTGGGTGTCAACATTGTTCTGTCATGAAAAAAACGATAAGCCGGTATGTGTCGATTTGAGGATCTGAATAGAGCCACGCCAAAGGATGAATATCAATGCCTATAGCCGATATGCTTATCGATCACGCCTCGGTAATAAAATTATCGGTTTTCTTGATGGGAATCTTTGGATATAACCAAATACTCATGGAAGCCGATATCCCCAAAAGCGCCTTGGATGCTGGCGCAATAGGGTTGTATGAATGGCGATGTGACATTCGGCTTAAAAATGCAGGTGCCACTTATCAGCGCGCCATGAACTTGATCTTTCATAATCTAATCGGCCACCTTGTTGAAATATACATCGACGATGTAGTAGTAAAGTCTAAAGATATTGGCGGACTTAGCGATTTAGAACAAGTATTCAAAAACACTAGGGCCCATGGGTTGAAGATGAATCCTTGAAATGTCGTTCGATGTGTCGGTACAGTCGGTTCCTCGGTTTCATGGTGCATCAAAGGGATTGAAGTCAACGGAAGAGGGTTAAGGCCATAGTAGACACTAAGCCACCGACATGCAAAACGAGTTCTGGTGATCGGCGGATCAATTATTTAAGACGATTTATTTCAAATCTGTCTGGTAGAATTCAAGCCTTCACACCGTTACTAAAATTAAAAGGTAATGAGAATTTCGTATGGGGAGCCGATCAGCAAAAGGCTTTTGATGACATCAAAAAGTACTTGGCATCACCACCGATCTGGCACGCACCACAGAAGAATTCCTTCAAGTTGTATGTAAATTTGAAAAAGGAAACTATCGGGGCCGTGTTGGCACAAGAAGTCGATGGCAAAAGCGCGTAATATTCTATCTAAGCCGACGGCTCTTGGAAGCTGAGACCAGGTACCCTCCTATTGAAAAGCTATGTTTATCATTATACTTCGCCTGCACAAAGTTAAGGCATTACATATTGGCATCAACTTGTATAATAGTATGTAAAACCGATATCATCAAATATATCCTATCTGCGCTAATTTTGAGAGGGCGACTTGGGAAGTGGGCGTGCGCTCTAACAAAGTTCGATCTACAATATGAATCGGCTAAAATTTGTTAAAAGGCGAGCGATGGCGATTTCATCCGAGACATGATACCATGGCGAGAATAGTCGATGTGGCTCCTTGGCGACTATATTTTGTGGTCGGTTTGCGAGAAGGGAAGCGGAATAAGCGTTGTGTTGATTTCGCCAAAGGGGTATAATCTAGAGTTAGCATATTGACTCAATGGCCGTTGCTCTAATAACCAAGCGAATCTGAAGCATTACTTAAGGGACTCCAATTGTTGGAAAGTATCGGAGTAAATAATGTAGAGGCCTCGGTGACTCATTACTAGTAGTACAACAAATTAAGGGAGAATTTAGATGTAACGATGAGGTATTATCAAAGTATCTGGGCGTTGCCTTGAAATTATAGACACCTTTACATTATTTACGTATTGGCCATGTGCCTAGGAAATGAATGATAAAGCCAATACATTAGCTCAAGCGGCGTCGGGGCTCTGAGGAATATAAGCCGACATGAAGCGTTCGACTTGGTTGACAAGCGATCTGTGTGTCAACACCACCGATTGGAGAAGCGAGATAAAAGCCTACTTGATGGACCCATCCAAACCCACGCTTCGCAAGATTCGACAATGAGCTTTGAAATATGTTGTATTGGAAGGGAGTTATACTATCGGACATTAGAAGGATTGCCTGCGGTGTTTAGGCGATGAAGAAGCAAAAGGTAGCCATAGGTGAGGTTCACGAAGGAATATCTGGCGCTTTGTCGATCGGCTCATAAAATGAAATGGATCTTAAGACGAAATGGGTATTTTTGGCGCGATGTTAGAAGATTGTTTCAAGTATTATAAAGGGTGCCAAAGTTGTCAAAAGTTTGGGAATGTGCCTTCGCTTTGACATCGACTTTATACCGATTATTAGGCCATGGCCGTTCGAGGATGGGGAATAGACATAATCGGCCAAATTTTTCGACATCAAGTAAAGGTCACAAGTTCATCCTCGTGACCCACGGACTATTTTTCAAAATGGGTTGAAGCCGTTCCGCTCAAGGTCACCGATGTAGAAGCTATCGGCTTTGTAAATGAACACATTATCCATCGATTCGGTATCCCTCAGACCATCACAACCGATCAAGGAACTGTGTTTATGTCTAACGATTTCAAGAATTTCGCAGAAGGCCTAGGCATCAAATTGCTCAACTCATCGCCGTATTACGCTCAGGCTAACGGACAAGCCGAGTCGTCCAACAAAACTTTGATCAAACTAATTAAAAGAAAAATTGATGAGAAGCCTCGAACTTGGCACTCCACATTATCGGAATCTCTGTGGGCTTATCGGCTAGCGTTCCACGGATCGACTAAATTATCGCCGTATCAGTTGGTATATGGCCAAGAAGCCGTGTTGCCCGTGAAATAAATATTGAGTCGATCACGAGTGGCGGCGAGTAATCTATCGTGAAGCGAATACAAGGAATTGATGCTATGCAACTTGGATGACTTAAGCGAGAATTAAAATTTGGTTACTTTAAATCGGCTTAAAAAGAATAAAGAAAAGAGTTGCAAGAGCATATAATAAAAAGTTGTCGAAGACCTTGATGAAGCTGATTTAGTTTGGAAAAGCGATATTGCCGATTGGTTCTAAGGATAATCGATTGATAAATGGTCGCCTACAGGAAGGATTGTATAAAATAAATCGACTTCTTTGGTGGAAGCAGCGTATATACTCGAAACACTTGAAGGATTGGTGTTACCAAAAGCGATTAACGGAAAGTATCTAAGCGGTACTATCCTAGCGTTTGGATCGGCGCATGATTAGAAGTACAATACAAAGAGGTTAGAAATAAATCGGTTAAGCGGCCGATTAAAAAGATAGAATAATCGGTTAAGCGGTAGATTAAAAGTATTACAAAACATAACAAACAAAAAGTGATAACAAAAAGGAATTGTTTGAGGCAGGCTACATCAAAGCATCGTCCGACCACGGTTCTGACCCAGATCCGAATTCTAGCACCCGGCCCGAAATAAGCGCAGCGGCGCTTTAGCTAAGGTCTCTGTAATGCCGTGAACAAGGGCTTCATCGACTTTGGCATTAAGAACGCTGGAGCGACTTTGGTCGATTGATCCTTGACGCCATAGCAGCTTGACTAAGAATGTTCTTACGGTCTTTTAAAGGCGAGGTCGTTACATTCACGATTGCAAGACTATCGGCCAGCGATGATTCACTTTGGCTAATTCTTCCTCAAGCGCTTCTTAGCCAATTCCGACCGGCGAAGATTTGGCGACCATAAGTATATTGCGGCTTCATCGTACTTCTTCTTGTTGGCCTTGGCCGGCGACCATCGATCCGAAGGTGTGGATCGGCTTCTGCGCTTGTCGTCGGGCAATCCTAGCGTTAGTGCATCAACCTCTGCTTTCCTCTCATCCAAATGACAAGCGTTTAGGAGTGCTTCCATGACCTTGGGGGGCTCGGCCTCAACATCGACCATCGCATCACGAATAATTTGGGTGTTGGCAAGGATCTCGACCTCCGTGGCGATTGCAATGAAAAGCCGGTTAACTTCTCTTGCATATTGGTAGCGGATTTTACTACGAGGCCGATGCTTCCGGCGACTCATCAATAATCTGGGATGTTGTGAGTAGTCGTCACTTCTACCATCACCTTTGGGTCCACCGGTTAAATCGTCGTGAAGCGAGAAGGTTGGACAAGTCATCTGCGCGGTCTCGGCCGATGGAAGAAGCGGGTAGGGCTGGTACAATGGGAGGCGATTGAAGCGGCGATCTTGAGGAGGCGATCTTTGGAGGAGAAAGCGCGAGAATGGTTGGCGGTAGGGTGTCTTGAAGATTGGTCAAGATACCGACCACAGTGATCTGTCAATTTGAAAAGATTTGAAGCAAGGTTAGTATCATGAAGCGTAAGGTTAAGCACTTCTTAGGCGCATGAGGATACTTCACCTCTAAAGCCGATGCGTTGTGAGAGCTCTCAGCACTCTGTTCCGCGCTTCTGTCGACGGGCTGGAGCCTTCGTTGATTTAGGTTTTTCTGAAAAGATAAACCATGTCAGCATTTAAGAAAACTAAATCGAAGGCTTGAAGAACTTGCAATTATCGGCTCAAAATGCTTACTCGAAGGCGGCCTTCGTAGATCCAACAACGATGGACTCTGTACCCCAAGATTGCGGAGGTGTAGCAGGTTAGGCCGGCCGATTGGTGTGGTCTTTGCCCTTGACCCACCCTCGAGCGGACGGCGGCCTTCCCACTCGTAGCGGTGGTGCGAAACAAAACGCGAGAAGATTAGCGAGACCAATAATAAAAAGCGAAAGCGATAGAAGCTACTTAGAAAAGCGATACCTCTCACTCTGAGATGAATCGGTATAACCGAGGAACTACTTTCACTCGAGCGCCATTGCTTTGCTTCCCTTCTTCTTGCGGAGACTCTTGACGGCTCATGATAGTCGGGCAAAAACCTTTCTATAATCGCCGACGGATCACGGTCCAAGTGAAAGCTTGACATCGTGACCACCACGTGAGTGAAACAGCTAACTTGAGCGAGAATTTAAGAAAAAGTCGGCGAGTTGGAAAGTTGAAGTTGATCAGCGATTTCCAGAACAACGTTAGCCGATAGTAAATTCCTCACTTTAGCTCGGGGTTGAAGCCGATCCAGGAGAGGTAAAGAAGGAATCACTTGGCCGAAGCCAAGTTGGCGAGCATAGATAGAAGGATGGTAGAATTCATATGAAGGTTGGAAAGTTACATTTACGAATTCAAACCAACATGAAGAGTACAAGGAGAGATGAAAAGCCGATAGAACATCAACGTCAGATCCGGCATCTCAGAACTATCGGCATCTAGGTGTAAGAAAGAAGGCCATTGAAAATTGGCTATGTCAGTATAGGAGAAGAAGTCTTGTTGAGTGAAAATTGTATTGTCTAAACCAAGGAAGAAGGAGAGATATTTTTTCAGACCAGCCAGAGTAATCCTAGTATCACCACTTGAACACATTATAAGCCTCTCACCACAGGATCGGCTCGCTCACGAATTGCGGAGTAGTGTTTTCGGGGTAATCTTCTCGAGGAAAAGCCGAGTCTTTAAGTGGCTCGAGATAAGTTGTCATTTGAAAAGATTGTATAACCACAGTTGAATGAACCACAATGGACCTCCAATATTGCCGACAACGAACTTCGTAAACCCGAAAAAAATTCGACCGATGACAAACATCATTTAGTAAGCTAGCGAAACATCTTCCGAGAAACAAGGCAATGACCCTCTACAAGGCTGTTACGCTACTAAGCGGTACACAGGTTGGCCCAAGCGGCGCATGAAAAAAAAAACCGTTCGAGCGAGAGGTTGAGGAAGGCTGCGTGCTCTTCGTCCGATACAAGCCCGTTTACTTTATTATTATCTTTGTATGTACTTTGACCACCCTTCACCTTTTATGCGGATCGGCTGTCAAGGGTCTTCCTTTGTAAGCCGATAGTTGGTTTCCATCGGGCCTTAAGCGGCCTGAATTCACCACATCCAAAAGGGTTGGGCAGCGGGACGGAGACGGAAAAGGAAAGCATTGAAAATGTCGGACCAAAAATAGCCTTAGTAGCCACCAAGGGCTCATTGGCTTGGGCAAGCTAGACTTAAGGGAAGGCACTCGGCTATGCCCATCTGCTCCCCTCTGCTCTTTTTGAGCCGATACTCTAATATACCAACTTCTCCATCCTTTGGCGCCGTCGACTAAGCTCTAAAACTTTTGCCCCATTCCTTCACGTTGTAACCTTGGGCGATAAGGGAGTCTCGGGATTTCTCGTTTATCACCGTATCGGCGTCGAAGTTCCTCTGGGTCCTAAGTATCTTGATTATTACTTTCGGGATCGGGATGAGTACCTTTGAAGGATCCATTCAAGCCGGCCGAGGAGTGGGAGGATGATCACCGAGGCAAAAGAAATCGAAGGAAGCCGATTGCAGAAGATGCGAGTAGGAAAGCGTGAAAATGGCGTGGGGTCCGCATATATATATGCGGTGAAAAGTAAAAGTGGCGGAAGCGAATTTGAAGCGACACGCCATTAAACCACCGAGATTTTCTGTGGCGGCGATTATTGACGGTTCCCTAAACCAACGATGAATAAGCCAATGGACAAAAAGCCGATCGATGAAAAAGCGATACATATTTTTGAAAGATAACAAGTTATCTTCCAAAAATGGAGAACATATGTTTGCACCGGTTTGGAAATTTCGGAAGAATCGGCGAGAAAAGCATGAGTTTGGATAAGGTACGAGAGTATCTGTGGGAAATTTGGATAAGCATATGGAAATCCTATACGATGTGCAGATAATAATTGGAAACTAGAGACCAGATAGGAAACTACAAAGCCGATTCGAACTACGTTGTCGTGTTGGATCAGGACTCGGATCGGCTAGGTGGGTATATAAAGGCGCACAAAATTTGTTTGAAGAGGATCATCCACAATCAACCAACACATCTACCAGTTTTTACTTTCAGTAGTTCTTAGTCTTTTTAGCATTGTAATTTTTCCTCGTAAGTCGACATCGATCAAATAAAGTTGCGCATCGCCGATTGTTTGATCGTCATTGGCTTTTCGGGTTTGATTTGTTACGTCTTGTTGCGCATCGCCTTTTCCGAATCGATCGCCTTTTACCCTCGGATTAGTCTTAATCGACTAATCTAGTTACCCTTCTAATCGGCTTCGGGGTCGATTCTTGATTTAACCGATTCACCTCGAGGATCGCTTGATTGAATTTACAACTGTTTCCCTTATCGATTGCAGGGTCAAATCGATTGGCACGCTCGCGCACACTTGAACCCGGTGTTCGTCCGGTGTGTTACAACCAGGAACCCTCTTCACGTTTTTGTCGTCAACAATGAGAAATGAGCAGCTTTGCGCAAGCAATTCCCATTTCATCGGTGCGCCCGCAAGACCGACAAACGCCGCTTTTCTAGTGCCGACACAGCGGCAGTCATAGAATTCCAAATGAGCAAAATCAAATACTACAGAACTGTACACGTCTATTCGTAATAGATGAAGGTATTACTAGCATTCACAACGTCATACCGAGCGCCTAAGTGACAAAGGTCCGTCAGAACACGGATCAAGATGCCTACGTGCTTGCTATCACAAAGTATAATGCATCACTTCCTTGCCTCAAATTAGACGGATTGCATGCGCATCTGAAAAGATTTTACGCTACACATATCCTTATGCTGATGTGCTCAGAAACCAGACCCCATGCGCACGAGCATCGAAAATCAAATATCAAGCTAAGATGCAAACTCCAGTCACAGAATTTTATCATCGAGTAGTTAAGAGCCGCAGAAGATCGAAGACAAGCTGGGACGGTCGGTCGAACC
>JAYEVE010001311.1:0-25974 GCA_036346375.1 Guadua angustifolia
GAGCTGAGGCGACTCGAAAGCCATTTCAACAGATAGCCAACAGGATAGGTACTTCAGCGAAATTCATTTGCACGTATATGAATCCTCAAAGCAACATGACCATTGGAAACAACCTTAACAGTACAAGCAAAATCAGCAAGATGCATCTCATATTCTCATCATGGGAAAGCAGCTGCTTGCACAGAATGCATCTCATCAAATTATATTATAATTTTTTACGACGAATTCTACTTGACACATATGTTCGACAAGCAAGTAGAAGGGTAGTGCTTCTATGCAATCCCTCCCAATACAAGTTGCGCAAATGTTGAAGCAAGCGAAGGGATAAGTAATTAGCATCCATCATTCATTCATGCTTTAATATTTGTGAAACTCTAAAATAGTGATACATAAAAGCTCCTCCCACTTGTTTTACTTGTTCCTACCTGTTAAGAGTAGCTGAGACAGTCTCTTGCACAGCAGCCTTCCAGTTGTATCCCCGGTTAGAAGTAACATAGATTGCTCCCTCATCGGTAACCATCTCTGCTCTTCTCCCGGTAGCTTTTATGTAAACCTGCCATGCATAAAAATTGCCATTTTAATTTTGTACTTCCCTTTGGATGCAAAGATAACAAGTCAATCTTATCCACGGAATTACCATGTTCCCAGGAAGTTGGGCACTCAAAGGTATTCTTTCCCAGCTCTCTCCAGCATCTGAAGTGTGCAACAAAATAGCAGGCTTCCCTACAATCCATCCTTCTTTGCCCATAAAGCTTACGGAATTGAACCTGTAGTTGAAATCTTCATCCTCAGCAGAAGGGATGGAGCGTGGGAACCAGGTGTTTCCTCCATTTTTTGTCTCCAGTATCGTCTGTCTTGTCCCAAGAAGAAAACCTAGAAGAATGTGTACGCTTTGTATCAGTCATAGTTTTAAAATGTGCATATCTTGTTGGATTATTTGGGCCAAGCCCACTTAATTGAGACAAATAAATCCTAGAAAATCTCAAATGCCCATTCATGAGGAGGCATGTGTGCAAGCATTAGTCCCATATTGCTTGTAGAGGTGGAGGATGACCAATTTATAAGGGAGAGTTCTCTCCACCTTCCTAGAACCATGTGGGAGAAAGGGAGAAAGCCCACACGCTCGCCTTGCCTCGCCGGGCAGGGCTGGGGCGGGGCGGGCGGGCGGGCGGGGCGCTGGGCGTCAGGTACCTGCGTGAATGGTCCGCGAAATCCGTCGAGTGGCCTTGTCTTGAGCGACCCTCCTTTTGCGGTTTATTCTTTTTGCTACTCGGGATAAGCGCGTTTGCAGTATGAGATATGGACTCAGTAACAGACTCCGATCGTGACGCGTCCCTCTAGTCACGGTTACGAGTATCTTTGCGTCGTGCACCGTGTAGAGAATACGCGCAGAACACATCGTTAGGGTTTTGCCACCTCTCCATTGCTTGCCGCCGTCGTAACCTTCTCCATCCGTGGCAAGCGTGCATCTGCTGGATCGGAGAAGCGAGTCTCCGGAACCCGCCGTCTTCGAGATCTGCGCTGGGAGAGGCGAATAAGGTTTTAGGAAGCGCTCGCGCTGCCCTTGCTCAAGATCGTCACCACGGCTCGTCTTTACATTCTGCTCTTTGGGCGTCGTAGCTGTGCGGCTCTGCGACAGCAGCCGTCATCAACGTCAACCAAATCTAACATGCGTGAATCGCATCTACTACGTCAACACCGCGAATTAGACCGCGGCGCATACGGCGGTAATCATTCTCTTACCTTCAAGATGCGTTCAATCATCCTAACCTCGTGGTTAATCATGTTTATCAAGATGATTATAATGTTCGTGCTATCTAATATGTTAGAGATATACATGCTAGTTTACGTCATCTTTGTTCATGATTTATATTCGAATTTAATCTGGAAAATGTCTAATTTCTCAACAATCCAAAAACCTTATTGTAGACAATTTCTGGATTATCAATGGTCGGTTTTCTTGACCGACTTTGGCTAGAGAAATTCTCTGGTGTGCACTTTAAGAGGTGGCAAGTTAAGGTCACGCTCTGCTTCTTGCTATGAATGTATTACGGGTTAGTAAAGGCAAACTGAAGGTGATCTTCGCCGAAAGCGGCGAGAAGAGTTTCACGGATGCCAATACTCTCTTTGTGGGATGCATTCTTAGCGTTCTTGGCCGGCTCGTGTGATGTGTACATGCACATAGACGACGCGAAGGTCTTGTGGGATACTGCGAGCGCCAAGTTGATTACGTGCATCGGATGCTGGCGATGAAGCGTATGTCATGGAGAACTTTCATGACTATAAGATGGTGATAATCGCTCATTGTAGAGCAAGTCCATGAGATCTGATGCATTGTCAAGGAACTCGAACTCCTAGAATGTGTCTTACGATCCTTTTGTGGCGGTTGTATCATTGCAAAAGCGCCTCCTTCGTGGAGGAGTTTGGCACTACTCTAAAACATAAGAGGACAAAGATATCGATCGAAAACTCGATGGCGCCCCTTGATGTTGAAAGAAGGCGAACTAAGGATTTCAATGGTAAAAAGGCGAGGGCGATCCGGCGCCAACATGGTTCGGAAGAACTACGGCAAGAACAAAGGAAAAATAAGCCTAACAAGACTACCAACTTCAAGAAGAAGAAGATGAACAAAAGGTGAGCTGCCTTCACATGTGGTGGTCGGACACTTTTCAAGAATGCCACGATCGTAAGCGCGAAATCGAGGGAAAAAGGCCAGCAAAGTGAATGAGCGTCCAAAGTACATCAACACAATGACCGCTAGCAATCTTTGGAGGCATAAGGTATGGTAATTTACCTTCACGTATTCTCGATATTTGATCTTCCGGTTGGTGGATTGATCTGGTGCTAATGTTCATGTGTGTTCGACATCAATATGTTCTCTTCTTATCGGGTCATTCAGGTTCCTCCGTCCCGATGGGAATGGGTCACATGCTTACATTCATGGCACCGCACAATGGATCCGAAGTTCACCGGGAAAGATCGTGCGGTGAGGAGCGTCTGACATGTCCCTCTATCAACAAGAATCTCGTTAGTGGCTCCTTCTATGCGAGAGATGGGTTTAAGGTAGTGTTAGAGTCCAATAAAGTAGTTGTGTCCAAACATAGACTATTTATTGGTAAAGGCTATGAGTCGCGGAGGCTTGTTCCGCTTTTCCTTCGATTTCAATAATAAGTCTCGGAACCATATATGTGGTAGTGTTAATGATGATCGAGTACTTGGCACTCTCGTTTATGCCACATTAATTTTGGTCTTATGAATCCGCTTTCCGGCATGAGTTTAATTCGAATTTCACTATTGCCAAAGGTTCTAAGTGCCATAGTTGTGTGCAATCGGCAACCTCGAAAGCCTACAAGGCGGTGAGGAGAGAACTTAGCACCTCTAGAACTCATACATTTTGATCTCAGGCGAGATGAATGGTGTGTTGACAAAGGGTGGAAAGAGATATTTCATGACATTGATTGATGATCGACTAGATTTTGCTATGTTTACTTGTTGAAAACTAAGGACGAGGCGCTAGACTACTTTAAAATCTATAAAGTGAAGTCGAAAATCAACTAGAGAAAGATCAAGCGTCTTAGGTCGGATCGTGGTGGCGAATTTTTCCCAAAATCTTTGATGATTTACATGCGGAACATGGTATTATTCATGAGAGGACACCTCCTCTCTTGATGAAATAAGTCCTTGTCTTTGTTGGTCTTTGTGGTCCTCATGGTAGTCTTTTAGCCTTTTGCTTTTAGACTAAGACTAGCATCTTTAGGACAAAGACCGCTTTTAGACTAAGACTAGCATCTTTAGGACAGCATCTAAGGACAACATCTTAGACTAGACTAGCATCTTTAGGATGACATCTTAGATTAGCATCTTAGCATATGCTTGTTGCCCTAGCTATAAATATGTAACCCCAACCCTCGTGTTGGCATGGCATGTGTGAGAAATAACAAGAAAATTGCCCCTAACTCCTATTGTCATCCTCTCTCAATGAGAGTAAGAATTCACTACTAACAAGTGGTATCAGAGTCGTTCTTTCTGCAGCCTAAACATCTCTTGCTCATCTCCTTCGCCCCCTCTTTCTCTGCTGGCCAGTGGCAAGCATTTCTGCTCCTCTTCATCTCTGAGCAGACGGCGGCGGCTCGTGCGAGCTTTCTTAGCTAGCGGCGACCCACTGCTGCGTCATGTCGAAGGCGAGTCTCAGCCTTCGGTGCCTCGGCCTTGCGGCACCGGCGAGGTCGAGTTGTTGCATGACGGAGGACATGACAGCGAAGCGAGCTAAGCGGCAGCGGCATGACAGCGGCAAAGTCGGGCGGCGGCGAAGCGGCGGCAGAAGAGGGCGGCGAATGCGGCGGCAGCGGATGTAAGCGCGTGTGTGGCGGCGAGCTCGAGCTCGAGCTGGCGTGCTCAGCCGAGCTACGCCCTTCGCCGACGGGCGGCAAGGCGATGGGGCTCAAGCGGCGAGGAAGCGGCATGAAGCGGCGCGATGAAGCGATCGCGCGCCCCAATGGCCAGATGGCGGCCAGACGGTAGCGGACAGCATGTGGCGCTCCGCGGCGGCGGTTGGGTCGGCGGAGATCGCGGCCTTCGGTGGCGCGGCTCTCCCCCCCGGCCGTCGATGGTCACCAGGATCGAGGCCATTGTTAGGGGCGTCGGTCCGGCGATGGATGGCCTACCCTCACCAAGACCAACTCGTCGTCGAGTGAAATGCGGTGATCTGGTGCTGGCTCGAGTCGCGGCACATGTGGAAGCGATTCGATGCGGCGGCGTCGACTACTACGAGGATCGGCGGCGCCGATGCCCTCATAGTTGCGATTCGCCGAGATCGCGCTTCGCTTTCCAACAAGCGAATCGCCAGGAGGCTGGGATGCCATCATTGCGGCCGCGCCGGCGGCGATCGCGCCGAAGACCACCCTGCGAGCGCCGCAGGAGTGGGAGAACACGGCCTTCAAGCGGGTGAGGGCGTTGATGACTTTGCTCTCCGTCTCAACACTGCCCGCGAAGATGGTGCGGTTCGGCGGCGACACCTACGGACGAGGAGAGAGCGATCGAAGCTCTTCCGTTGCATCCCCGTACAAGCGGATCGCTCGCTCGTCGAGTCTGGTGGATCTCTCCCGCGATGTCGATCGAAGAAGCGATAGGTCGCGCCTCAAGGTCGTAAACGGCGTAACCACACCTCTCTCGGGGCCCATTACCATCGGCGAGAAGCATATCTCACTCGAAGGGCGATGGGAGGCCCGCGGTGTCGGGAAGAAGGGGAGTCCTCTTCCATGACAAAGCGGCCTAAGCGCCGCTAAGTCAGCGAACAGGCGCGTGACGCTGGCCCGTGCGAGGCGTGCTGAGGGTGACACCCGCGAGGCGCCCTGTGGCGCCACGCACGCGGTAAGTTTAAGACGAGGCGACTCTCGCCAATCAGGCAAGCATTAGCCATTGGGCTGGTGAGTGTCAGCCGATTACGCGGCGTGGCTGTGCCCACGCCGCCAGTGCGAGGAAGAGAGCTGCCCGCCTCGCTCGCGCAAGCATCGAGCTATCTCCGGCGGCATCGGCGCAGCGAATCTCCTCCACCTTGATGAGCGAGAGCACGCGCCTTTCTTGGCGCAGCAACTCAAGGCGGCGACAAGATTGACGGGTGGTGCCTCGACACTGGCGCTACCCATCACATGACGATCGACGGGAGTTCTTCGCGAGCTTGACTCAACGTCCGAGCTCCGTCAAGTTTGGGGCGCCTCGGCGTGGAGATCAAAGGCGTCGGCTCACTCTCTTCACCGCCGAATCCGGAAACCAGTCGCTCACGGAGTCTACTACATCCCGTTAAGGAACTCAATCATCGACTTGGGGCAATTTGGATGAGAACGGCTTCGACGCGTGGCGATCAAAACGGAGTCATGAGGATTTGGGATCACCATCGTCGCCTTCTTGCCAAGGTAACGAGAGGCATCAATCGACTTCGTCCTCAGCGTGCGGTGGCACAACCTCTCGCCTTGTTGCTCGTCGGGGCCGATGAGAGCGTGGCGATGGCATGGCGCTTTGGGCACCTTCACTTTGAGGCCCGAAGAGCTCAAGGTGCTGCCAGATGGTCTGCGACCTCCTTGCCTTGACCACGTGGAAGCGATTCTGCGGACGTCTGCGTCTTGACAAAGCGTAGGCGGCTCCTCTTTCCCAATGATCGAGCTTCAGGAGCCAAGGGCGGCTCGAGCTCGATCGCGGGACTCTGTGTGATGGACACCGGCCACACTAGGAGCGGCGCTACTTTCTGCGCGTCGTCGGCGACCTCTCCCGCTACATGTGGGTGATGGTTCTCGGCGGCAAAGGAGAGGTGCGGATGCCATCGGCGCGCAGGCTTCTGCGGGCGGAATCGCGGCCGCAAAATTGCGCGTCTTCTTGCCGAAACAACAGCGGCGAATTCCACAGCGGTGAGTTCGCGTCGTCTTGGCGGATGAGAGGCATTGACGCCACTGCGGCAGCGCCGTCTCACGCAGCGTGAAGCGGCGTCGCCGAGCGCAACGACGCATTTGTTGTGGGGATGGGTCCTGCCCTCCTCAGCGAGGGGATGCCATTGTCTTCGAGGAGAAGCGGTGGTGACCGCGTCTACATCCTCAACCTTCGCCCACCAAGGCTCTCAATGGCGGGGCCGTCACGAGGCTTAGCATGGAAGCAGTTTGCGATCTCTCACCTACGGGTCTTGGTGCCTCGCGTTAAGTCGAGCTTAGCCCGTCCAAGAAGCTCGGCAGCGAAGCACTCGGTGTTCCTCGGCTACGCGGAGGCTCGAAAAGCCTCGCATTCTTGACCCGAGGACCAGGCGTGTCTGCGCCTGGCGCGCGACGTAGTGTTCAACGAAAGGCGAGATGGGCATGGGACAAGGCGGTGGGCGATGGTTCGACTCCGACGTCACGACTTCAACTGTCGAGTAAACGTCCACTTCGGAGGGAGAGTAAGCGGCTCTGCCACCAAACATGCCTACCCCGGTCCCCGAAGCCCACCGACTCGGCGTCATGCTCTCCGGCCACAACAATTGCGGCAAGTTCTTCGCCAACACCACCACAAGTAAGCAACTCCATCGCACTCCGGTACCAGCAGCCCTCCTCCCGCACACGTCCATTCCGACACCGGCTAGTGTCGACCACGGCCGGTGGAGTTCGCACTACCCTTCTCCACGACGAGGAGCGCGATCGGCGTGTACCACGGACGGCGCAGCCGCCGCGGTATCGTCGATGGGGAACCTTCTCGGCGACCGGCCGTCAGGGGCCGGTGCCTCGCGATCGGAGGCGCGATTGCATCTTGCGTGTGACGACGGCGAGCCTCGTTCTTCGCGGAGGCGCGAGACACGCTGGCATGGCGTCTTGCGCGATCAAATCGGAGATGGATGCGGTTGAGAAGAACCGCACTGGGAGCTTCTTGATCTCCTCGTGGTCACTGCGCGATCACTCTTAAGTGGGTGTTCAAGTCGAAGAGGATGAAGCGGCGCCATCGTCAAGCACAAGGCTCGCTTGGTGGCCGCAGCGGTTTAAATGCGGCGAGGGAGGATCGACCGGCGATGCCTTCGCCCCGTGCGCGGATGGAATCCGTCGACTTCTCCTTCTTGTTTGCGCCGGAAGGTGGCATGTTCATCACATGGACGTTAAATCGGCGTTTCTTGGCGATTTGAAGGAAGTCTACGTGCACCGGCGCCGGGCTTTGAGATTCGGCAAGGAGGGAAAGGTGCTACGCTGCGCCAAGGCCCTCTGTAACTGCGGCGAGCAAAGGCGTGGAATGCCAAGTTGGATTCCGCTCAAAAGGATGAGTTGAGCAAAGCCGCGCGAGGCTGACCATCTACGGCGGGGCAATGGTGGAAACGCCTGGCTGGTGGGTGTCTCGTCGGCGACTTGGTGATCACCGGCACCAGGGCGTGGAGGTGGCGATATTCAAGGAAGAGATGAAGGCCACCTTCCAAATGAGGTGACAGGGGCCTCTCTCCTTCTACCGGGATCGAGGTGCACGGGGCGACTCAGGAATCCGCCCGACAGACCGCCTCGCCAAGCGTAGTAGTTGAAATATTTGGGCTCACCGATCGCAACAAAGCCTCGCTCCGATGGAGGCGGTGAAAGGCGAGCGCGGCGACACGGCGGAAGAGGCGGACGCTGCGATGACCGGCGTCTTGTGGGAGCCTCGCTACCTCGTCCACTACACCGGTTGGCTTTCTCCGTCGGCCACGTTAGTCGGTTCATGCAACAAATGACCGGACGACGAGCATCAACGGTATGAAGAGGATCATCCGCTATGTTGCGGGGACCCTCGACCAGCCTCTACTACCCGAGGTGCCCGGAGAGGCACACCTCGTCGACTAAATGACAGCAGCGACCACGCGTGGCGACATCGACACCACGGCAAAACACGAGCGGGATTCTCTTCTTCCTCGGCAAGTGCCTCGTTAGGTAGCGATCGGTTAAGCGACAAGTGGTGGCCCTGTCTAGGTGCGAGGCCCAGTACATAGCGGCCTCACCGCCGACTCGAGCACTTTGGCTTGCTTTCGGCTTGGTGATCTCCTCGGCGAGAGATCTTGAAGCGGTGGAACTTCGGGGTGGGCAACAAGTCGCTCTGCCCAACAAAGAACCCGTTTTTCATGAGCGGAGCAAGCACATCCGGGTGAGGTACCATTTCATCGGATTGCTTGGACGAAGAAGCATCAAAGCGGCGCTACATCAACACTAAGGACCACTTGCGGACACCTTTCACCTAGCCGCTTGGGAGGATCAAGTTCCTTGAGCTTGGCTCCGGGGCCAGGATGGTCCAACTTTCCCATAAGGCAGCCGGACAAGACTTAGGGGAGAATGATGAAATAAGTCCTTGTCTTGTTGGTCTTTGTGGTCCTCATGGTAGTCTTTTTAGCCTTTTTGCTTTTAGACTAAGACTAGCATCTTTAGAGGCGACATCGCCTTTTAGACTAAGACTAGCATCTTTAGGACGACATCTAAGGATGACATCTTAGACTAGACTAGCATCTTTAGGACTGACATCTTAGACTAGCATCTTAGCATATGTTGTGCCCTAGCTATAAATATGTAACTGACCCCTCGAAGTTGGCATGGCATTGTGTGAGAAATAACAAGAAAATTGCCCTAACTCCTATTGTCATTCTCTCAATGAGAGTAAGAATTCACTACTAACACCTACTACTTGAATCAAGCGGGATTCGAAAGGAAAAACCGACTGTTGGTGACTTGGTGAGCATGTTGAACTTCTTTGGTTTATCTAAGGCATGGTGAAGGAGCGTGTTGACTTCATGTCATGTTACGAATAGAGTTCCCATGAAACATGGAAGACCCTTACGAGAAGTGGGTTGGGAGAAAACCATCACTTTCTTACTTGCGCATGGGGATGCTTGGCGAAAGTCAATGTCTGGATTAACAAAAAGCGTAGCTCGGACCTAAAACGATTGGATTGTGTCTTTACGGGATATGCTCGTGAGGAGCATCGCTTATAGATTTTTAGTAGTTAAATCGATGTGCGATATGTATGTTGATACTATTATGGAGTCTCGTGATGCTACGTTTTTGAGAATATATTTAGATGAAAGATATGCATAGCACTTCTAGATTTTCTTACGAGATAATTCACGAGACTATTACACTGTTGAGTCTTCGAGCAACCACTTGAGAAAATCCTAGAGGATGACAATGAAGCTCCTAGAAAGAGCAAGAGACGGAGGATTGAAAAATCCTTTGGCGGTGATTTCATTGTGTACCTCGTGGATGATACTCCCACATCCATTGCGAGAGCATATGCATCTCGGATCTGGATAATTGGAAAAGCATGTCGTGAATGAGATGGACTCGATTCTCGCCAATGGGACTTGGGAGGTGTTGAGCGGCCCTATGGTTGTAAACACAGTGGGTTGTAAGTGGGTGTTCAAGAAGAAGCTTAGGCGACGATGGTACTATTGAGAAGTACAAAGCTCTTGCGTGGCAAAGGGTTACACCCAAAAGAAGAAATTTCTTTGATACTTATTCTGTTGCTAGAATGACCACCATTCGAGTATTACTTTCCTGGTACGCCTCATATGGTCTTCTCGTTCATCGGATGGATGTGAAGACGGCTTTCCTAATGGAGAGTTAGATGAGGAAATCTACATGGAGCGACTTGATGGGTATGTAGTAAAGGGTCAAGAGAGCAAGGTGTGTAAATTATTGAAATCTCTGTATGGCACGAAACAAGCACCTAAGCAATGGCATGAGAAGTTCGACACCACTTTGACCTGCGAACTTTGTCATTAATGAGGCCGATAGATGTGTATACTATCGCTATGGTGGGGGTGAAGGAGTTATATTGTGCCTTTATGTGGACGATATCTTGATCTTTGGCACAAATATTGATGTGATCAATGAGGTCAAGTCTTTTACATCAAAGAAATTTGATATGAAAGATGCAGGAGAAGCCGATGTAATTCAGACATCAAGCTTATTAAGGATGAGAGTGGGATTACTCTTTCGCAATCCCGCTATGTGGAGAAGGTTTTGAGCCGGTTTGGTTTTATGGACGACAAGCCCTCTCCCACTCCTTATGATCCCGTGTGACCTTGAGAAAGAATAAGAGAATTGGCTTAAACCAATTGAGATATTCTCAGTTGTCGGTTCGCTCATGTATCTTCTTTGGTGCAGCGAGACACGATATATCATTTGTTTGTGAGCAAATTGAGTAGGTTCATGTCAAACCGGGTTCGATCATTGGCATGCACTTGAAAGGGTAATGTCGCTATTTGAAAGGTACTATGAGTTATGCGATTCACTATTGAGTGGCACCTGCGGTTTGCTTGAGGATCTGATGACTCTAATGGATTTGATGTAGATGAGCTCTATGCCACGATGGATATGTGTTTACCATTGGCGGTGGTGCGGTGTCATGGAGGTCCTGCAAGCAGAACCATTTTGACAAGGTCAACTATGGGCGAGCTCATCGCTTTAGATATGTACCATTGTGAGAAGCGAGATTGGTGCGTGAGCTCTTGATGGACTTCTTGGGTGGTTGAAAAACCAATCTGGCTATCCTTATGAATTGTGATAATCAATGCTGTGATTGCTAAAGTGAAACGATGCTAAGGATAATCACGAAGTCATCAAGACACGTTAAAAGGCGGTGAAGTCTCTCGGAAATTGAGAAACTCAGGAGTAATAAGTGTGACTTATATTCAAGCAGACAAAAAACCGGCGAGATCCTTTACGAAGGGACTATCACGGAATGTGATAGAAGGTGCATCGAGGAGATGGGTATGAGACCCATATAAGTTGCAATAGTGGTAACCGGCTTTTGTGATCGGAGATCCGTGAATTAGGTCGAGGTAAAAACAAGCTATTGGCGAGCGGAGGAATGTCTGTTACTCTCTAAGTGAAGATGCAATACTCTCAAAATCTTTGTAAAGCGGGATGGCGATATGCCTTAATGTGTTTCTATTGGCTATAACTAGCGAAGATCTTTGTTCTCTGAGCATTCTTGAAAGAACATACCTATATGGCCAGATGTCTAAAATTCGTAGTCTATGAGACTTGGGTGATCTCTAGTAAGCTCATGAAGAGACCATGGAGTCGACTCATATGCTCCACTTTGTTGAGAAGGCTCTGTGGCGGCAACCTGTGTCGATTATGACTTTGAGTGAAACACTGTTCACACAAAACTTGCAATTCAAGGCATAGTCCATTGTTCAAGTTGTGGATGGGTGTAACTTGGAGCTCTAGCGAAATTCAACTTAATGTATCAATGAAAGCATTTGGTATATTAAACGATGGTGAGTATTGGCAAATCTCTAAATGGACCTTGAGATCTGGTGGGGGATTGTTGGATTATTTGGGCCAAGCCCACTTAATTGAGACAAATAAATCCTAGAAAATCTCAAAGGCCCATTCATGAGGAAGCATGTGTGCAAGCATTAGTCCCATATTGCTTGTGGAGGTGGAGGATGACCAATTTATAAGGAGAGTTCTCTCCACCTTCCTAGAACCATGTGGGAGAAAGGAGAAAGCCCACGCAGCTCGCTTTCGCCTCGCCTCGCCGGGGCGCAGGCGAAGCGTGAGCGGCTGGCACCTCGCGTGAATGGTCCTGAAATCCGTCGAGGCCTTGTGTGGCCTAGACCTCCTTTTGCGCTTTATTCTTTTTGCTACTCGGGATAGACGCGTTTGCGGTATGAGATATGGACTCCATAACGAGACTCCGTCGTGGCACGTCCTCGAGTCACGTTCGATCCGCGGTTACGAGTATCTTTGCGTCGTGCACCGTGTGAGGAATCGCACGAACACATCGTTAGGGTTTTGCCACCTCTCCGCCGCCGCCGCCGTCGTAACCTTCTCCATCTCGAAGCGGCGGCGTGCATCTGCGATCGGAGAAGCGAATCTCCGGAACCCTTCGTCTTGAGATCTGCCTTTGGGAAAGGCGAATAAGGTTTTTAGAAGCGCTCGCCGCTCAGCTCAAGATAATCGCTACCGCGGCTCGTCTTCATTCTTTCGCTGGCTGGCGTCGTTAAATGGCTGCGGCCGCTCTGCGACAGCGTCATCAACGTCAACCGTCAACACCGCAACCGCATCTACTACGTCAACATCAAGCAGCGCATCAGATCGCATAGCGAGCCGTCATTCTCTTACGCTTTCGATCGTTCAATCATCCTAACCTCGTGGTTAATCATGTTTATCAAGATGATTATAATGTTAGTGCTATCTAATATGTTAGAGATATACATGCTAGTTTCTGTCATGCTGTTCATGATTTATATTCGGAATTTAATCTGGAAAATGTCTAATTTCTCAACATATCTTCAGTAGGTAACAACATTTGGAGGTAGAAAATGCTGCTCCCACGATTTCAATTTGCTTTCTCCTACTATAAAATGACACACTACTACACTATATAGTGTTCATGCATCGATAACATATTACTCCCCATTGCAAAATTTGCGGAAGTCAGCTAGTATTGCGTTTGTTAAACTCATTTTGGTATGAAATCACGCTGAGCCTACGGATTTTTGATATAAGATGGATTAAACATTCCTGTAAAAAAAGATGGATTAAGCAGCATACAGCTATAGCAAGCAAACATTCAATGCTGCATTCTCGTATGGAAATGGTGCATGACAAAAATTTATCTGGTGATATCCACAAGTCAGCTCAATTCTATTGCTCCCTGCTAGCTTTTCACTACTTGTTTCCCCAACAGTGCGCATAAACATATGTACGGTTCGGAAAGGCTAAGTAAGCAAGCACAAAATACTAAAGCAGCAATCTTTCTTTGTTTGTCAGCCCCAAATACACAATTGAAGCGACCAGAAAAGATAGCTAGAAGAAAGGTGGTGCGCGCGTACCGTGGGAGGGGTCGTCGGGGACGAAGGCGATGTCAAGGAGGACGACACCGGGGTCGATGGGGAGGTTGATGCGCTCCCACTCGGACAGAGCCGGCATCTCATCTGCCCGCGCCGCCGGGGTCCGGGGCAGCAGGAGAGGGGAGATGGCAGCGGCGGTGTCGGCAATGAAGCGGCGGCGGCTGGCGATAGGCGTGGAGTCGGCGTTGGAGGCGCGAGGGGCGAGGAGGAGGCCGCGGCGGGAGGAGAGGAGGTGGAGGAGGGAGGAGGTGGTGGTGGCCATGGAATGGGAGGAGCGGGAGATGGAGCGACGTGGCCGTGGCGAGCGAGGGTTGCTGCTGCTGCCGCGTGTGGCTCTGTCTCTTATCCTGGCCTTGAGCACTGCGGGGCCCAGCTCAAGCCGTTGCAGAATGCTGTGACTGAGCGTGTGAAATCATCCAAATTAGTGGGCCCAACACAGCCCAAAAGCCTGGCCACATTTTAGGACTCTCATGGTAGCCTGCCAGCCTGCAAACCCATCCCCTCCTCACAAAGCGCTTGGCGCCTCTGGCGTGGGATCTTCTAAGGCCATGTCTGATGATATATATCGGTAATGCATAAAGTATGTGGCATAGAGTTTTAGGTGATGTGGAAGAGAGAAGAAGAAGAAGAAAATTAACACTACTATTTAATGAGATGGTTTTATAGACAGCTTTCTATTTTACGTGCCATTGTACAGACAGTCTATTAATTAGATAAGAGATCATTACAGACAACTATATAGACGATCCATTGTATGAATTATTTTTAGTACTATGTATAGATGATATGGAGTATATTACAGACAACTGCTGTCTATACCCACTGTACATGCTCTAACTGACTCATCTTCAACAAACATAACCCCTAACAAACCCAGTGTTTTTCGCTGCCATTCCTTCTCCTTTTCTCATTCTGCCTGCTCCACCCTATTTGTTAGCATGCCTTCCAGCTCCACGCATAACCTCCCTTTCACCATTGTAGAGAAAGTCCGAGGAGGCGGAGAGTAGGGTGGTGATTCTTGCTGCCGGCGACAAGCTCCCCTTTTGTGCCTCAGAGGAAGGTGGGAGAGGTGGAGGGGTTGGGGTGAATACGAGAGAGAGACGAGGGCGAGTATCTTCCGGGCCAACAATGAGCTCCTTTGACAAGGAGGCACAATGGCAAATTTGGTGGCTACAAGGGTGGGGACGAGGGACGACTGGATCTAGTGAAGAGGACAACAACAACGAGGTGTAACTCTGGTGAGTACCATGGCTGGAACTGGGGTCACCAATGGTTGAGGGAAAGGACAAGGTGTTGTTGGTGGAGGAGGTGGCCACTATTGGATCCAATCGCTGGTGAGGAAGAAGCAACGCCATGCGTAGTCGCTGACATCGAGGGAGATGCACCACGGAGGACACGGACGTGCACCGTGGCCGCACCGGAGATGCACTGTAGTTGCACCAGAGGTGCATCGTGGCCAGATCTGAGGAAGACAACGGATCTGGCCATCCCACCTCCAATTTCAGCCCTTGCCAGCCTCCCTACTGCGGGTGGTGACCACGAGTTGGATTTGAGCTCTGTGGTAGATTTAGCCAGCGTATGTGGGGGAGTCTCCGAATCTGACCATTGTTGCTTGTCGTTCACCACGAGCGTGGCTAGCGATGGGCAACAGCAGTGCTAGGCTAAGGCACATAGAACTGAACTAAGGGGAAACATGGGAAGGCCATGGCAGCGTGCTCAGGGAAACATGGGAAGGCCACTGATGGCTGTAGGGCTAACGACGGCACCAAAAAGGGCTAATGACTATGGCTTAAATGAAGAACAACATCACCCGGGGAGCACAAGGATCAAATCCGTGCAAGGAGGAAGAGGATGCTAGCCCGAGGCCAAGACTGGGGCTAGCAAGCTGGAGTGGTGATGAAGGTAGAGATCGATGGGGGTGGCAATTGAGCAGAGCGACCGAGGGAGAGAATGGTGAGACAAAGAGAGAGATCTTTGGGAAAGGGATAGAATGACTATCGGGACCTGAATATGCATATCCAGACTCTCTGTATATACTGCATTAGTCTAGAATCATGCTAGTGCATACAATGGTAACATAGATGAACTATCATCCATAGACAGCAAATTATAAATAAACAAGCTAGATTTGACAAATGAATAACTGTTATGACCTTACGATTGAGTTTACATGTATTAGACCTTGCATGGCTTAATCACTAAATAAGATAACTGCAGCACAACAAAGATAAACTCTAGTGAAACCCATCGATTTGCCATAGGCAATCGAGAAGGAACAAAGGGCCTGTTTGGGGAGCTGTAATTTTTTTTGAAAAGCTACTTTTTTGGCTTTCTAGGCTAAACACTGTAGCTTTTTATAAGAGATAGTTTGACAAATAGCCAATTTCCCTTAGAAATAAGTTACAAAGGTAAGTCCAGCCCAGCTTTCAGTTTTTGGCTTTTGCTAGTTATATATGGCTTCTAACTTATACCAAAAACCGCTTAAAAGCTGGCCTGTTTGGAGAAGGCTTACTAATTTCTTAGAAGCTAAAGCTGGCTTAAAGCTCCCCAAATAGGGCCAAAACCTAGGTTTGACCTACTCGCAAAACTCTTCCTTTAAGGCTGGTGTAGGTTGAATGATGATTAATGCAAGGTGAGTACAGAGAGTACTCTACAAGTTGTGCACACATAATGTAGAGTCTAATTTACTATATGCAAGGCTTAAACAAAAAATATGTCGGTATTTATAAGATTAAGATAAATAGATTGAAATTTTAAAATGATACAATAATAGTAGATTAACAAGAAATTTAGATTGAAAATTTAAAATGATACAATAATAGTAGATTAACAAGAAATTTCATTGAGTTTCATAAAGTTTCACACAATGCACTACACTAGTCCAATCACGCGAGTGCACACAGTGGCGACATAGATGAAATATCACAATTGTGAGGTGGCGTCCCTTGACCCGCCGACGCCTTGCCATCAGAGATCCCCATGCTCGGGAGGCTCACGGCCACGACACTGGTGCGGCCGAGGCGCCGACCTAGAGTCTGGACTGGACACGGCCACTTCGACCTCGAGCTCAGGCGAGACCCTTGTTCGGATGTGGTTCATCCTTGGATTCGGATCAAGCGTTTGGCCGGCGGTTGCCCAAGGTGCGGTCGTGGGGTAGGAAGAGTCGTGCAACAAGTTGAGCAGTTCTTGCCGGCCCTCAACGTGCCTAAGGCTACTTCAGGAATCTCTCCGTCTCTTTGCGTCTTGAGGAGTATAAAGACCAAGGAAGCCTGAGACCTTGAGGGACACGAAGACAACGCACAACACGCCATAGCTCGAGCTTAGACATAGCCATTGTTAACACTTGAGTCGTAACACATCCTTGTACTCGAAAATAGCCAAAAGCTACACGCCAAGGTGGTGGAGTAGGCTATTACCTCCTGAGGCTCGAACGATATAAATCTCGGTCTCCCACTCGTTGTTGTCTTGCTCGACCATAAACACGTCTACACTTTTCCTCCGTTTGAGCGGAGCTGCTCGAATCGCGTATCACATCGACCCCCATCTCATTTCTTGCGGTTGGCGATCCCGATCGTCGATAGTTGGGCGCCACCGTAGGGTCCGATTGCCGGCTTATTCGAGACGACTTCAAGTCGGGAGCATGGCGCCTTCATTGTGGACTTTCCTCAAGCATGGATTCGACACGGACTCGACCGTGTCTACTGCTTTCGCCTTCGCCGCCACTCGAGATCACGTTCGATGGCGACGGCCAAGCGCGAATCACGGATGACCGTGATCCGCAGACCCCTGAAAACGCCCGCCGAATGGTGCATGTCGCCATTAACCAAGCCATAACCGCCCTCCGGCGGGAGGCCCAGGAGAGGCGGCACGTCTTCTGGACCGCCCGGACTCCCTCCCACGGGGGAGCGCCTCCGCGCTATCGCTCGGTCATGGTCGACCCGATAGAGGCGAGTCAGCTCTTTGGCCGACCTGGCGAAAAACTCGATCGAGCTGCGGCAGAGGCCGTCCCTCACTTAACACGAAGTCGGTTTTGGGGACCCGCTCCGTAAAAAGCGATGGCGACATGTCACATCGTCGCCGCCGACGCTCCGGACGCCTCCGCATAGCGCTAACCGAAAGCGGCCAGACTCGGGGCGAGGCTTTACTTTAACGGTCTTGGCGTGCCGCCCCTGCGGCACAGTGCCAGCAGGTCGGCCGAAAACCAAGCCACACAAACTCCGAGTCGGCCGGCGTGAAGTCTGCGGACCTCTCCCGGACGTTCCGCCCGGCGCCGTAGGTCGGGAGACGCTGCGTTACCTACGGTGATTCCGTGCGCGCGTGGTCGTTCCCATCGAAGGTCAGACCGCCGAGCGACCTCGACTCCGAATCCGGCGGCGAGACCTTGTCGGTGATGACCACACACCGGCCAAGACCGTCTCGACCTATGGCTGCATGGCGTACTCGGCGGCTGCGTGCGTCGCGATGTGGCTCGGTTCAAACCAGCATGGTGATCAAGCGTTTAGCGAGGACCAAGAACCGGCGAATTCTTGTCCATCTACTCGACCGCTATCTTGGCGGCGGGGTAACAAGCTTGTCATGGCCAATTACCTCCCGGCCGCCCCGGGCGGTGCCGCGGACTTGGCTCTTCAACCGAAGCACTGGTTCCTTCTGTGTCGTGGCGCCAAATCGAGCATTCGCCTCCAACTTTCGAGTTATTCTGGCGCCCGAGGAGGAAGGACTGGGCCGTGTCATCGAGGCAGAAACGAGCGGCTGCGTGATTTCGTCGCGACGATTCATCCGCGAGGAACCGATTCGAGCATCTCCGGCGGCCGTCATTAAAGCTTTCAAGTTTGGTGTCGCGATCGGCGCCTATCAAGACACGGAGATCACCTCGAGGCTCGGCGTCAACAAGCTTTTCGCATGGCGGAGCGATACTTGACAGACGCGACGACGCTGTCGCCGTGAAGCGACTTCGACCAGGTAAGCTTGGTCTAAACCGCATGAGGCCGCCCATCCAACTCGAGGGCGCAGACCCGCAGCCTGACCGCCAAAAGCGGAAGCCTTGATCGCGGAGCGGCGGAGGTGCGCATGGTGTCGTTTGGCGGATGGCGTGCCATGGTCCTTGAGGTCGAGATCGTTCGAAGGCTCGAGCCTCGCCAAGGCGACCCGACCTCGCCCGTATGCAGAACCGGCCCGATGGGAGGCCGGCGACCGGCCCCCATGTCGACCTTCGCAAGCGCCGAGGCGCCGGGATATGATGAAGCAATGTTTTGCTCGTTTCGCCGAGGCGGCCAACCACGATCTGCAACTGCGAGGCTTGGCAGAGAAAGCTGGAGGCCTTCTATGATGGGCGAGGTGAGATGCCGTGCTCCGGGGCGGCGACCAACTGACGGGGTGAGCCAAGACGCAACACGGCAGCGTCGATTTGGAGTTCGGCGAGGGCGGCCGGATCGATGTCATCTTCGACGGCTCGTCGGCTTACTGAAACGATCACGAGGTCAAAGTGCGCCAGACGAACCATCTACTGTGTCGCCGTGGGGAAGCCCATCGGCGGCCGCAAGTGGGCGGAGCCACCATCACGTTCTTCGTGAGGATGCTCTCGGTATGGCCCAAGACACGAAGACCGCCTTAGTCGTGACCCGACCATCGGCAATACTGCATGATCGGGCTTGTCATGGTCGACGGTGGCGGCTCTCTTAACTTGTTGCGGCGGGAGCGCTTGGCCGGATCGCGATTCCCGGTCGAAGGTCAAAAGCATCGCCATACCCTTCTTCGGGATTGTCCCGTGAGCTCGACCATCCTGGGGCGGTGGTCTTGCCGGTTACCTTCAGCGGCTCGGACAACTTCCGCGACCGAGCTGGTCACCTTGAGGTGGTCGAGGGTGACCTCCGTTAACGCCATCCTTGGCGGCTGCCTTGGTCAAGTTTATGGCGGCCAACCATTATAGCCATCGATGCATGATCTTTGCGGCTAATGGCATCATCATCGTGCGGCGATCTGCGGCGGCACATGGATGTGAGACCAAGGCCTTGGCTCTCGCGAACATCTGCTTACCGCTGACCGAGCGATTTAGCGAAAGCGCTCCGCGAGAACGGCAATCCGGCCGATTAGGCGGCGAGGACCGTGCATTGTCATGTCAGCAAATTCAAATTCGGTTCTGCGGCTAACATTAGCGCCAACCAAGTTTTGGCATAATTGAGATCAACCGACTTGTGAATATCCTAAAGCGCCACTTAGAAGGATTTCCAAACTTAACAAAATTTTAGAGCTAGAAATTTCAGACTGCAAATGTGATTTTCATCAAAGTTTGGAGCCTCGTAACTTGAGATCTATAATGATCTAGAATGTCTTGGGTTAGCTAATCACAAACTAGGAACTTTTCTCTATGCAATGGTTGAGTTTTGAGCCCAATCCAACATTAGATGCTAATTTAAATCTTAGCATCAAAATTGAATCCTATGCTGAAATTCAGGGGTCAAGTGAGAGCGGCATACAAAAAGCAAGTGAGGCAGACTAAGCCAAAACCGGCACATGCCTTTTTCTGCTGAGTTCCCAAACAGAAACGACCTCCTCTTTCTCCAGAGCTCTCCTCCACCCTCTCCTGGTGGCGCCCTCTTCCCAGCTCCTCACTGGCCAGCCCTCCTCCCCCTGCTTCTGGTGGTGCCCTCCCCTGTCCTCAGCCTGCACCATCTCCTCGGCACCTCCAAGCAAGACCCCTCCATTCCCCTTCCACTCCCTTGAAGGTAAGACCTCTCCCCTAGGGTTTGTTTGTTGTTTTCTGGTTTTGGGGGCAGCATTGGTGATTTTGGAGGCTTAGGAGAGCAGAGATTTGAGTTTTTGAAGGGAACAACCATTCTAGGGTTTGGGGAAAGATTCAGATTTTCGGGCAGATTTCGTAGCTCCTGTTCTTGACTGATTCGAGCAAGTTACAAGCATTTTCTGCTAGGTTGACTGTAGAGAAAGTTGTGGGTAATGGAATTATCTTTCATCTCCAACTAGAATCACTCAATTTCGTTAATCCAGATGAAAGTTATATCGATTTTAGTGCGTGCTGCTCTGAAAATGTTGAAAATGTGGAGCTGAAACTTGAGCTGCGAATTAAAATTAGTTAGAGGCCGAATTAGAAATTAATTTTGCCTGAGAAGTTGTAGGAAATTTGGTGTATATTGTAAAAATGTCATCCTTTACTCAATTCCATTAAGTATAGAAATTTATATGATGAAATTTCTGCATGCTGTTCTGAAACTCTGAAACTTCTGAACACTGAAACTGTTCTCTGTTCCTGGCCGAACTGGGAATTCTCTGTGTAGAATCTGGGTGATTGGCCAAAGCTAAGTGGTAGTTTTATGTCTTGTGGTCATCTAGGATCTGAGTTTGTTCAATTTGATTAAGTGATCAAAAAGTTATGGCCATTTGTAGCAATGCTGTCCTGAAATCTGGTTTGCTAAAAATTCAGACTTTGGGGCTGAAGTTCAGAGTTTAGTTGAAAACTTTTAATCTACGTTCTGAATGTTAGGATACATGGTAAAGTTAGATCACCCTCTTGTGGTCATTTCGAGTCCAAGAAGTCAATTTTTGGATTAGCCAAATAAAAGTTATGATTGTTTAGAGGAATGTGCTTGTTATTTTCAGATTTTGCTATAGAATAGAAGTGGAGTTTAGCATTTGTGCTTTCAGTTTTAAATTGAGTTGAATGTTTGCACTTTTGGAGCTGGCTTGGGTGATGCATTTGGTATTTTCATTTCATATGCATTGCATGCATCTCATTTCATGCATTGTGATCGTGTGAAACGAGCACGCTGAGGAGGTGGCGTGGCGGTGTTGAGGGTTACTTTAGGAGAGCGACTATTTTGAGAATCCTGAAGCTCAAGGCAAGCACCTAAGCATTTTTCAACCTTATATATAATTGTATTTTTGAATAAAGCGCTTATTGGATGATTCGTCTTGCATTAGGAATTGAAATGTGGGATAGGGCTAGATCCTAATTCTTTGCACATACACTCATTGATAATTGTCGAACACCTCCTTGAAGCCAGTATATGGGTAATTATATTGTGTCCCGCTTAGTATGCTTAGAGGTGCTCATGGGCCAAGTGGTGGATGGCTCCATCACTTGAGATTAATTACTTCACTTTAATGGGTTGCCATTGGTTATAATTATGCTTTGAAATGGAAAACTTGAGGCCGGACGAGAGGGTTGGATCATTTGGGTGTGGAGACTCAAATGTTGTAGTCTCTTTGTGTTGGTTAGGACCAATCCGTTGTTTGCCATGTTGATCGAGCACCCCTTGTTGATCGCATGCCGATATAATAATGGTGCAGTAAGCCACCCTTTCATGGCATACTACTCGATGGGTCATGCCCTCATGCGATTGGGCGTGGTTGAGGCGAGGCCTAGGTCTACTCTTGAGGGCTAAGCAAGGCTTGAGCAGCTCGAGTAGGTTGCTAGGTGCTCGGCCGCATGAGGATGGTTCAGCGAGTAGATATGGATGGGAGGAGGGTTGACATGAGGTTCCTTGTGGCACATATCGTGCGATTGATGATCCCTGCGGGGGTGAATAAGTGATTGAATTGCGGCTCTCGGATATGAGCACGCTTGTATCATCCAAACACTTCAACATAGTAATAACTTAAATTGAAACTAGTTGGTATACTTGATGTTGATACTTGTTTATGCTATTACTTGCTCTCTTTAAATGTTAATTTCAGATTTCACTCTAGCAATAGGTGCTGTCCATAAATGCTATAAACTTGAAATTTGTGTAGTTGAATATGATTAAGCAACAAAGTAAGCTTTTCGCACTTTTACCTTAAGCTTATACCTTGCTACATCCAAATGCATATTCTTCGAGTCGGTCACATATGGACCACTTGTAAGTCTTCTTAGTGCCATACGTACTCATATACGCTTTGTGGTTTTGGTGAGGACCCGGCAGTGTGAGTTCATCTCGTATTGCTTCTCGGTGTTGAGCGGGGCACCGAAGAGAGGCTAAGCTCAATGATGTAGCATAGAAAGTGTTGAGGCGAGGACACTTCCGGAGATGTCATACTTTTGGTTTAAATTGGTGGTTGTGCATTCATTTGGTTGTATAGTTAGCTTTCAAAATTATGTCATGGCTATGTTTAAATACTTGTCTAATTCCGTTGTGGGTTCATGGTTGTGTTGCGATGCTCATCACATGTCTAGTCACGTTGCTCCTACTACGTGTTGATCCTTTTGCTTTATTGTTGTTGTGCTATATTTGTTAGTTAATTGCTCTTATGCCTTTGAGTGGATGTCCGGTACTTCTAGGGCGTCATCAAAATTTTGTAGAATTCTGAGTCTAAGGCGGGATCTTGCGAAGTTGTCTGTTTTGTGAGTCTTTATCTGTGGTTGTTAGTTCTTGCCTTGTGTGGTATCTGGGTTTGTCTTTGTGCCTTGGTTTTTAGTCGTTTTGTTGTGCTTCATGGCGTGCTGTGTGGTCGTAAAGTTTTGGGTTCGTTGCCCCCTTTATGCGAATTGAATTGATATGGCAATGGAAACGGTATCTTGGGCGATCTGGGCGAAGCACCGGGTCGATATCTGGGGAATCTGGAGTTGTTGTCGAGTTATTGAATGGGATCATTGTTGTCCTAATTGGGCTTGGGTGTTGCTTAGTAAGCACCATCGGTGATCCGTTGCTAGCCTCCAAATCCAATGAGACGACCGGCATTCGAATAACAGAAGAGCGATACAGGCGGCTCCTCACACCGCTCGGCGAGGCGACCCGACCAAGTGCATCCACATCTCGCCAAGCCGAGTTCCAAATAGGAACTCGAGCGATCACCTTCCTCCGCGCCAACAAGGGTATATTAAACTAGAGAACAGTGGTGTCGGGACGAGGCTTACAAATCAGGACCCTCATGTATTCAAACACTAGTCGAATCACGCTAGTGCACACAGTCTCAACATCGGTACATATCACAGTCATAACCCACGAAATAAATAGTACTTTAATTAAATATTCAAACTAGTCGATTGACCTTATGGTCAAGTTACAAAAGATCGCCTCATGAGCGAAGACTTATTAAAATATTCAAATCTGGCGGAAATAAAATAAACTCGTGGCGCTAACCAATTTGCCACGAACTGGCCAGATTAAGCTCGCTCCCTAGTTAAATCGGCTCCTCGATACTCCTCCTCCCGGCGGTGGTTGCTTCTTCTTCAAGCTGAAGTTGTGTTGTTGTGGGGTGAGTACTTTGAGCACTCGGCAAGTCATGCCTGTAATGCAAATCTAATATTCTACATGCATGGCTTAGTACAAAGGATAGGCTATGGTTCATGGCGGTCTGACATTCAAGATAAACAATAATAGATTGCAAGCGATAAAAAGATAGTAGGAATAATAACTTTCACAAACATTTCAATCGTAAATCATTTTTCCGTCCTAAGTCAAGTTCATCATCACCAACAGAGCATTTTCCATAAACAAGTCATTTTCATGAAAATCTAACCCTTGGTTGTAATCACGAAGCGATGCTCAATACTAGTGAACACGGCTATTGAATAGGTTGTACACTCTGCGAGAGGTTATACACTTTACCCACAAGATACGGTCAAATACCACCAAGGCAAATAACCATAAACGGCCTTTCCAAAGTTCCATCTAAACCCAGATCTCGCTCGCTAAGGTTTCAACCGGAGGGTGGTTACCACACCAGGGCCCCCTCTTGCGCCATGTGAGTTCTCATTCCGCTTCTCTCAGCCTCACACACCACAGCAGTACCAAGAATAGATTTCCCGGTTTACTCAGCTAAGCCCGTCCCATTACGGAGCTTGTGGTTGTATGAAAGACTCGATTCAAATGCTTGCAAGGTTGGGTCCTTAATTGGCCGAGGCAAGACTAACCAAGTGTATCTCAAATACCCATGTCCAACAAAAACCATCTGACCGCCCGATTGCCACTCTTGGCCCACCAGAAACAATCTTGCCATTTGCCCCAGTCTAAATCATTTTCCCACCCCGGTTCTTTACCATTGCACCACGTGCCATCATCAACTCAATAACACATGTCTCATTCACAAAACATGTTCCATATCTCATTAAGTCAATATTAACTTTGGTATTCCAAAATCATGAAATTTCCACGTGGCAGGGCTAAGCATACTACTTACGGTCTACTCAACCCATGTTGGCTAATAATTAATGTCCAACTATTAATCCACAACCTAGGGTGACAAATGATTCATGGCCTACAATTATATACGATTAAGGTGGCATCTGACAACTAGGCATTTAACTAACCCCAAAATTTATTCAAAGTCATTTCTATCAAATTAGCATGCAATAGTTTAAATCAAAATAATTTGCTCTAATAGGTTCAACATGATCAAACACAACTTGCCTTCAAAAAGTGCTGGTTCTGGTTCCTGAACTTGCTCCTGGTTGAAACTTCTCCCTCGAAGCCGCTTCGGACACTTCAACGTCTATGCGTGTCATGATTAAACAACAAAAATAAATAAACAGTAGACAAACAGTGCTAAAAATTCAATTAAAATTCATAACCAGAAAGATCACAATTTTACAAATTTATAGAAATTGGAATCACTCAAATCGGAGTTAAAAGCATAAAGTTATAAGCATTTGAAGTTTCAAAATATATTTAAAATCAATATACCGAATTAAATAATTATTTTCTTTTTCGGAAAAATTAATTATTGCGTCTACCTTGACACGTGTAGCCACGAGAGAGTGACACGTGGCGCTTCTTGGCGATGCCACCCTGACGTTCTCGTGATGACGTCGGCGCCAGCGTCATCGCGATCGCAGCAAGACGACTCGGCTATCTCGCCGACAAGCTGGGTCCCACCGCGGATGCGTCGGCATGGCGTCCCACGACGCACGTGCGTGCAAGTCGGACGAGAGGGCGCCCGGTGTTGGCGTCTCGTGTGAATAGTTACTGCACGTCTGGCTGGCGACGTGGGTCGCGTTATCGATGACACGGTGAAACGATGTACATGCGCGTGAGGCGGCGGTGTGGTCCGCCTGTCGGCCACACGTGTGTGGTACTCGCGGCGGCGTGAACGCATTTGCGGTGTCTCTCGGTTTTGCATCTAACTGCGGAGTTTTGAAGATGGGGTTCACTATTTCTAAGGCGCGATGGGCTCACCTCGGCGCCTTGATGGAGATCGTATACCGGTGATGGCTTCGCGAGATTCGGCGACATGCATGGCTGGCGGCCGACGCGAGTCTGGGAAGACGACAGCGTTCGCATGGCGCTCCCGCGTCTCCTGTCGAATGGGTTACCTTCTGGCGCGTCTCCTCTCCAGAACTCGAGGAGACCTTTAAGGTGTGAGAAGGCCTCACCGCCGCGAAGCGGCGAAAATCATGGCTGCACGACGCACTCAAAGAACTACACGAGTAACTTGCGAGATCTGGCGCCGCACAAAAGCTAGGGATAATAAAGCGCAGGAAAAGGAGAAACGCGGGTCAGCCTTAAATACGCCTCGACGTCCGAAGTTATGAACCTAACGGCTTCGCGATGCGCGCGCCGTTAGCCTCGACTTAGACTTCGGAAGACGGCAATCCTCGGCCCACGCTGTCAGCGATCCAACGATTTCAGACACGCTGGGTAACGCGGACGACGCAAGAATCTGGATTGAGATCCCACCGCCACCGGATTAGGTTTTCAAGTAGATGGGCCGACAAGATT
>JAYEVE010000645.1:0-24032 GCA_036346375.1 Guadua angustifolia
GTTCGGATCGGTTTGAGTGAAATCAACACGAGCTAAAATGACGAAAGAATCTCAATGAGATCGCGGTGCATTTTGGAGAGTTTCGCTCGGTGCAAACTTTCACAAAATCACGGTGCGGATCTCGATTTATCTGAAATAGACATCTAGCGAAATCGGCGAAACAAGCTCCAAAAGACCGGCAACACACGAGGGCAATCCGGTGTGTCTTGAGATGTTTAAGCCGAGGCAAACTTTCACAAAGTCCACTTGTTGGATCGGTTTAAATGAAATTAACACGAGCTAAAATGACGAAAAAGCTCCGATGAGGCAGGCGACACGTTGGAGTGCAAGCCGATGCATTTTGAGTGTTTAAGCTCTGGTGCAAACTTTCACAAAATCCACCGTCCGGATCTCGATTTATCTGAAATAAACATAAATCAACACATACGAGGGCAACCGGTGTGTCTTGAGTGTTTAAGCCGGGGCAAACTTTCATAAAGTCCACTTGTTGGATCCGGTTTGAGTGAAATCAACACGAGCTAAATTGACGAAAGAATCTCCAATGAGATCGCGGTGCATTTTAGATGTTTAGCCCGGTGCAAACTTTCACAAATTCCACTGTCAGGATCTCGATTTGTGCGAAATAAACATCAAGCGAAATCGTAGAAACAAGCTCCAACAAGACCAAGCAACACATCGAGGGCAATCCGGTGTGTCTTGAGTGTTTAAGCCGAGGCAAACTTTCACAAAGTCCACTTGTTGGATCGGTTTGAATGAAATTAACACGAGCTAAAATGACGAAAAAAGCTCCAATGAGACCGGCGACACATTGGAGTGCAAACGATGCATTTTGAAGAGTTTCCTTCTGGTGCAAACTTTACATAAAATCCACGATCCGGATCTCGATTTGTCTGAAATAAACATCAAAGCGAAATCGGCAAAACAAGCTTCAACAAGACCGACAACACATACGAGGGCAATCCGGTGTGTCTTCGGAGTGTTTCGCCTCGGGGCAAACTGAAAGACCATGTGGAGGTCTATCCTTGTGTGTGATGAGTAATTGACAAGAGTTGAGGTTGGTTTGATATGAAATTGAGTTTGATTTGAATTGGATTTTCGGTATGAAGCAATTTGAGTGTTGGTTCTTTGGTGCTAGGCACTGGGCGATAACCTTAGGACCATTGAGTAATTATGAATGATTAATGATTTTGGGATAATCATTGAATATATTTGTGGGCATTGCTATGTGAAAGGTTTTCCTTGTCTTTGATGGTTGCTTGAGCTGGCGGTGCTAGGTCATGGTGAGGCGGAGGATGACCGGGACTAGGCGAGGCGTCGGAGGTCGAGACGGTCGGGAGATCGCGGAAGATGACCGGAGGCGGAGTCGAACAAGCCAAGAAGATTAGGAAAGGAGATGATGCTAGCTAGATGCCACGTGGATCAATGAGCCGTTGGATTGCGGTCTAGTTGATAGGTTAGCGGGTCTAGGTAGTATGCTTTGAAAACCGTGCAAGAAAACCGGTATGTGTGTGGGTTTTGGGTTAGCCCTTGCATGGCTGTGTGAGTGGGTTAATCCTAGCCCTTAGATGAGTGTCCTAGGGTTGAGGACTCATCCAAGGGTGGTAGAGTGACCCAAGAGTTGTATACATAGGGGTGGAGGGTGGCCTCCTCCCTTGAAGGTTGAGTTGCTCCTTTGAGCTTTGCCCACATGAAGTGAGGCTTTGTAAACCTTCCACCAGAAATACAAAGAAATTTCTTTGGATCATTGTGAATTTAAATTCGCATTTACATTATGTCTTTACTTTCATAATTTAAATTCAGCATTTACTTTCCCGCAATCTATATTCATGCAATTTGGATATGCCTCCCCTCCTTCTAAATGCTGATCTTGGATGTTTTGAGTGTGTTCATATGGTTTTACATCTCTTTTGCACTCTTTGATTGAGTAGAGATCATCTCTTCTTTCAAGTTCCAGTTCTGTCCAGAACTTATTCTTCGCGCAGCAGTTAGTCTTTGATTTTTAGAAAAATCTGGAAAAATCCTTCTGGAGTGATTCTTCTTGGATATTGTGCGGGACTCCTATACCCATCTTTATAAAAAGTTTGGAGTCCACTGGTTTCACCGTTTGGGTGCGATGAAGTGAAAACCGAGCCCCAAATTTTCTGCCCGAAGTTTCTGACTGTCTGTGTTCATAGATTTATGATGATTTTTCTACTTTGCTTTTCGATCTGAATTTTGGTGGAGAGCTTCATGACTCATCTGCTCATAGGGAGAAATTTTCTCATAATTTTGTGAGTTGCAGAAACCCACCAACCTCCTGTTCAAATTAAAGACAGATTCTGGAAATATCTGCTTTTGCTTTTCTAAAAGAGACTTTTGTGTTTTGGCTTGATCTCTTTTAGAAAAGAAGTATTTGAATTGATTCCTCTTTCTTTTGAACACTTGACAACCAGGATTGTGATTGAAAAATCCCTCACATATTTTATGGATAATATCCATGTAAGCTAGGGATGCACATAGTTGTCTAGTCGTTCGGTTTTTTGGATTTCACGATTTCCTTGCGCGATCTTTTCTCGGTTTTAGTTGGAGTATTTTGGGGAAAATTTATTTGCGACCATTCACCCCCCCTCTGTTAGCCATCTCGATCCTTCAATTGGTATCGAGCGGTTTTGCTCTTTCATAGATCTTGACGGTCTCGAGAGCCATGGCGACAGAACAAGTATTCCACCAAGCCTCCAATTTTTTACGGTGTTGATTTTCCTTTTGGAAATCTGGATGGAGTCATACATCCTTGCCGGGGCTTCTGATATGGCGAAGGTGAAGCTCCGTATGAGGTTCTGCCGATGAGAACGTCACGGCGGCAATATGGTGACGTTGAGGCAAATGCTAAGGCGAGAACATTCTCATCTGAGGGACTCGGCCTTGATGAGTATGATCGGATTTCTCACCTTCGCTCCGCCCACGAGATTTGGGTAACCCTCGATGCTTACCATGAGGCACTATTCAAATCAAGACCGTGGGCGAGACGATTCAGCGAGTACAACAAATTTGAACAACTTTGGTGAGAGTCTCGATGAGTGCTTTGGTCGGTTTACCAAGATTTTGGCGACCTCGAAGCGATCGGTTGTATATATACGACTCGGACAATGCTCGGCATTTCTTGACCGCTTTTCGACCTTGGGTTTGGGAGATGAAGGTGACCACCATCAAGGACACCAGCGATCTGTCGACTCGACTCTTGATGGGCTTTATTCCGCCTCAAGACTCATGAGATTGATGTCGTCTCTCGGAAGCGAAATCTCGATCGATAACTTTGGTCACCGATCCCATTGGGTCCTCTTCGGATCTTCTCTTGGCGTTGCTACGGTTTTCTCTCTCCGCTCTTTGCGGCGTAGCGATGAAATTCTGGAACAATTTCTAGAAAATGAGCTTGCTCTTGTCGCTCGAAAAATTTTCCAATATTTACAAGAGAGAGAGAGAGGAAGAAGGTGGCATGATCACTGCTTGAGTGTGGTGGCCCCAACCACATTCGGGCGCCTAATTTGGAGAAGGGCAAAACGATGTCGGCGGTTTGGGCAAAACGACTACACCGACAAGAACGCAACAAAAGCCTCCGGTTCGTGAGCCGTAGCGAGAAGAAATACCATAACTTCTCCAAAAAAAAGCTCTTCCACAGCGTCCTCGCCGCCCTCGCGACATCAACCTCTCAAACCACGGAGACATGGAAGCGACAGCGAGGATGATCCTAAGAAGAAGAAAGGCGGCGGCGACTTCTCGGCATGTGCTTCATGGCGGCGCCAATGAAGTGGCGACTCATTTGTCTGGTGACACGGATGAGAGTACCCACCTCTGACGAGTTAAATGATGCCTTACGTAAATTAGGCAAGTTTCATGCTAAGGCTAGGTCGAGGTGTTACGAGTTAGAGAAGGAGGTAGATAGATTGTCTCGGGAGTTAGCTTCACTTAAATCATGTTCCTCCAGAGACTCGATAGTTGTACTCTCTGTGATGCTTTGCTTGAGGAGTTGGAGAACCTAAGGACCCTGCATGATAGTGTGGTTTCTGATCTTGAGGCTCTTAGGTCGAAGGATGCTAGCACATGTTCTATTGATCCTATTCCTATTGATGCTAGCTTTCTTCATACTCACACAACTGCATCTTGTGAAAATTGCCCTAAGCTACTTGCTGAAATTGATGCCATGGGTTGTCACCTTAGGAAGCTTTCTGCTAGAAATAATGAACTTGAATTGCATGCTTCTAAGGACCCAGTCAGCTCATGTGAGGGCTGTAAGCAACTAAAAATTGATAATGAAGCTTTGAATGCCAAGTGTGCGCAACTTGCTAAGGACTTACTAGTTAAGTCAGATAATGATTGCTTTCTGTGTATTGGGGTTAAGGATGACGTGGATAAGGTCCACCTGTGAGCTTAGGAAGAAGATAAAGGCCGGAGTTGGTAGAATTAGAAATGCTTCTTGTGCTTCTGTGAGTCTCTCAAATTTGAGGCGGCCGTGTATAGGGAACAATATGCAGCGTTGTTCAATCCTCTTCTTCGGCTCTTCTTCTACTCCTTCCCTTGCTCTTCTTGTGCCTCTCTCTTAGGAGTGTGAGTGTCTCATGAGCACTCTTGAGAAATTGTTGGAGGCAAGAAAAGCTCAATCTCATTCTAGACCAGTCCAAGGTTAGCAGATTCAATCAAGGTCTAGGATTTGATTACTTGGAGCACCTGCAGGCGCATCCGCCTTGATTGTCACGTGCTTCCAAGAGTGGTGAGATTGTGGTTGCTCCCACGGTGAGCACCACTTGTGTTTAGGTCTCTGTTGGTGTGGTCCATGGGACTTGACGAGAAGGATGCTTCTCCTATTATACGCCTCTAACAAGGCAAAGTACACATGCACCTTACTGTAAGAAGGATGGTCACCTAGTAGATTTCTGTTTTAAACGCCAAGATCACCGGCGTGGCGTGTTGCTGCACTTAGGGGTATTGAGGGTCATCCCGGACTCACTGAGTGCTCTAAAACGCCTTGCTTCTAAACGAGTTAGAAAGTCGCTTTGTTTTTGGCAGACATCGAGGACTCGGTTTTCATCTTTGTTGATCGAGTTTTAGTTCAGAGTTGCTCGTGGTGGAGTCTTTCGCCGTCCTCTTGATATTCCTCGTTTTCCCATCGAGGTGAATATCGTGGCGTGAGGTGTGTTCGGGTAGGAGATTTAGGCGACCTCATTGGGATGGTCGGCCTTTGCACCACGGCGGGCCAAACCGATGTGACTCTAGATCTTCCACTCTGTTGCTTCTTCGATCTTGTTAGAGTTGGCGTCGAGAGACACTAAAGTCTGTCTTCTTCTTTTGTGCATTTGGTACTTTGAGGCGTCGTGTAATTGATATTGGGTTCCCAAGTCTTCACTTTATCGATCTTGAGTCTTCTCTTCGACTTGATCGGGTTAAATCGGATGGGGAAGGAGATGTTTGGATTGTTGACTCGGTTGTTCTCGCCATATAATGGGAGATTCTCGTTAGTTCTCTTCCTAGTCCAGAGCCCCGGTGATGAGTTGATCACCTTTGGGGATCGTCTTGAGTAGGGTCATTGCAAAAGTACCGTCTGCATTAATAACAATTTTATTCTTAAAGGCGTTGCCTTAGTGAGTAAGCTGCAATATAATTTGCTTTCTGTTTCTCGACTTATCGATGACTCTTTCGAGGTAAGCTTCAAAAGTAATGCTTGTAGAATCCTCGATTCATCGGGAGAGTTAGTTTTGGGATTTCTAGATTTGGGAGAGTCTTTCGTGCTGATTTTTACTGTTTCTTACGGAGACTCTCTTGATGTTTGATTATACGAGTCCGTGATCTCTCATACGGCATAGGAGACTTGGTCACATTGGTTTTGATCATTTGACGAGTTAGCGACGCGATCTTATTAGTGGTTTGCCCAAACTCAAGATGGTCAAAGACTTAGTTTGCTCTCCTGCCGACATGGCAAGATAGTTCTTGCTTCTCATCCTCCGATCCACCGTAGTGATGGTGATGCACCGAGACAGCTTTTACACATGGACCTTTGTTGGTCGGCTAAGTCTGCGATTAGCGGGAGGAAGTGGTATGTCCTTGTCATTGTTGATGATTTTCGAGGTATTCTTGGGTATTTTCATGGCCTCGAAGGATGAGACTTTTCTCACTTGAGGATTTGTTAGTAGGTTGTCTATTGAGCTCCCGGTGCATTCTGAGCTATCTGTGATGATAATGGCCTGAGTTCAAGAACTCCTACTTTGAGAGTTTGTGTGGAGTGCAGGTTAGAGCATCGGTTCTCCTCTCCATCGTCCCTCAACAAAATAAGCGTAGTGGAAAGGAAGAATAGGACCTTGGTTGAGATGGCGGGGCGATGCTAGGCAGTCTGATACTCCTAGGAAGTTTTGGGCTAAGGCTATAGCTCTTGCTTGTCATGTTTCAATCGCGTTTTCTTGAGAGCACATTTGCATCGCACTTCTTATGAGTTGAGGTATGGGGAAAGCCGGTGTTTCTCATTTTCGCGTTTTTGGTTGCAAGTGTTTCATCTTGAAGTCAGTAACCTAGATAAGTTTGAGTCTCGTTCTTTTGATGGTATTTTTACGGGTTACTCGACTTCTTCTCGTAGCTATAGGGTGCAGGTTGTGATGCGAATAGGATCATAGAGACTGTGGCGTGACCTTTGATGAGGCTAGCCAGTGCTAGACACGATATTTGAGCTCTTCTTATCCCTCGAGACCATCTTTGTAGAGGATGAGGATGATGGAGATGATGGTGTTCCACGATCCGATTTCCTCTACACTTGAGGTGCCTCTGTTTCCATTTACGCACCTCAAAGAGACCGGCCTTTGCCTTGGACTCTTCTTGCGAGTGGCTCTGTTCCTACCTCTTCTCCTCAAGAGGTAGAGGCCACTCTATACAGTCCTCCTCGTCACATTCAGCGTTCTCATCCACTGAGCAGATCATTGGTGATCTATTTGAGCGTGTTCTGGCGCTCAAAATCGAGCTTATCTTCTTTCTGCCTTCACTCTGCCTTTGTTGCCTCTTTTGAGCCAAAGATGTTACTCATGCATTATCAGATGAATCATGGATTAATGCTATGCATGAGCTGGAAAACTTTGAGAGGAACAAAGTTTGGCGGCTTGTAGAGCCCCATCTGGTCATAATGTCATTAGGACCAAGTGGGTGTTCAAAAACAAGCAGTGAGGAAGGGGTTGTCGTTCATAACAAGGCTAGGCTAGTTGCAGAGGCTTCACTCAGGTTGAGGGTCTTGACTTTGAGGAGACTTTTGCCCTGTAGCTAGACTAGAAGCGATTAGAATCTGCTTGCATTCTCTGCATCCCAAGGCTTCAAGCTTTATCAAATGGATGTCAAGAGTGCATTTCTCAATGGCTTCATTGAGGAAGAGGTGTATGTCAAGCAATCTCCGAGTTTGAGAACCCTAAATACCGAACCATGTCTACAAGCTTTCCAAAGCCTTGTATGGACTTAAGAGCCCCTAGAGCTTGGTATGAGAGGCTTAAGTCCTATCTTCTCGATCATGGTTTCAAAATGGGTATAGTAGACAAAACTCTATTCATCGACACGAGGATTCTCATTTCCTTCTCGTCGGTTATGTGGGCGATATTATCTTTAAGTGGTTCATCTCGGTCTCGTGTGTCTCATTTTACGAGGTGATGAGCACAGAATTTGAGATGAGTATGATGGGTGAGTTGAGCTACTTCCTCGGCTTCCAAATCAAGCGGACTCGGGAGGTACTTTCTGCACCAAGGTAAGTACACTCGGGACCTCTGGCCGGTTTGATATATGCGATGGGAAGCCGTGATGACTCCTATAGCCTGCTTCTGCTGTCCTCGAGCCCGATGAGGATGGTGAGCTGTTGATCAAAAGGAGTTTGAACATGATTGGCTCTCTCTTGTATCTTACTACCTCGGTGGGACATACACTTTCTTTGTGTGTATGTCGCTCGCTTCGAGCTTCTCCTCGCGTCTCTCATCGCTTGGCGGTGAAGCGCATCTTGAGTACCTTGAGCTACCATTGATTATGGTATCTGGTACTCTTCTTCCTCTTGTCTATCCCTTAGAGCCTTTTAGATCTCTTGACTTTGTTTGTAGGATAGATAGGAAAAACACCGGCACTTGCCAATTCATTGGCACTTCTCTTGTTTCTTGGTCTTCCAAGAAGCGGTCGAGTTACCTGATCCATCACCGCGAGGCGAGTATGTTCTTTGCGATCGATTCTTTGTAGCAGTGCTCTGGATGAGATCGACCTTCGGGACTTTGGGTTAGAGATAGAAGTGTTCCACTTTTACGTGATAACATACGCTATTTGCATTGCCAAGAACCGGTGCGGCACTCCGGACCAAGCACATTGATATTAGATATCACTTCCTTAGAGACCATGTGGAGAAAGGAGACATAGTGCTTGGTTTGTGGAAGTGACCACCGGTTGGCGATATCTTTACCAAGCCTTTGGATAGCTCTAGGTTTGTTGCCTTGAGGAGTGAGCTTGGAGTTGTGTGCCCTTACGGCTTATTGTGAGGGAGCTGGTTTGTACTTTATGTATTATATGTATATATTTTCTTCAGTTTTTCCCTTCTTTTGTCTTGTTACAGGTGCTATGGGTTTTATTTTCTAGAGTTCTGAGTTCACTTCACCTAGACTTCGGCATGCCTCGGCATGGACCTCTCATCTTATGCTTTAGGATGCTATTCTCTTCTTCTTCTCGGTTGAGCTCACTCACAGTCTTGTAGGTCTAGCGGTGTTGGGCCCCTGGGTAGGCAGAGTGCATGTTTGCTCTGGGCTGGAGTTTGAGAGCTAGCTTTCCTTTGTCGATCATTGGGGAAGATGAGAGCGAGTTTGGCTGTAGTGTTCTCTACCATCTTTTCTATGCTCTATAGCTACCCGATTCATGATTTCTTGATTTCTTCCCTCCATTCTGTGTTTACGGCTTTAATTGAGTTCTTTTCGACCGTTCTTGAGCTTAATCTTGCTAATAACTCAATTTGAACCAGATTTGTGCTTAAATGGAATCACATGTTGAGGGAGTTTAAGAATCTGTCTCATGCATTGCATATAGACTTGATTTTTCATTTTATGAGCTTTGTCTATTATGCAAATGATCCATGTTTCATTTTATACACCATGCTATATTATGAAGAAAATTACTTGCTTAGATATGTCCAAGTTCATTTATCTTGCTAAGCTTACAAAATTGAAAAATGGCGTTAAAACAAAAACTTGATAAAACATGCTGCGTTTACTTGCTAAGTTTCTTCTCTAGTTGTATTTGCCATGATTTGTGAAATTCTGGAATTCTCTAGAGTCCCTATAGCAACTTGGATGAATCTTGTTTGATCCATACTTGAGTCCTTCACTAGCTTAACAATGAAAATATTAAAATGAAAAGTGAAGCAAAATTGACTCTTTTTGTCTTGCATCAGGACTCAACACCTCACATTCACAAGGCGGCTTCTCATTGCACTTGAGATGAACTTGGAATGGGTTGTGTATGACCAAGATCATTCTCTTAAGAGTCCCTCTTGAGGTGATCGATTATGGCTTGAGTCAATTGCTTTAAACAATGCAAAAAAAACATCGTGGGTAAAGAATGCAAATAATGTCAAACATTTGCACCCGCTATGTCTTTCAAAAGATTCAAAGAAAAATTTGCATACAAGAAACAAAAAAAAAAAAGCTCGAAGGACCTTGTGTGCACTTCTAGATTCTCCAAAGTGTTGAGTAGGTTGAACTCTAGGTTTTCCATTTGATCCTCTGAATGGCTTTGCTTCTAAGTTTTGAAACTCATGACAAGTTTTGCTCATGTTTGACCTTGCTAAAAATGACATGGTTTTAATTAAATCTTGCTAGCAAACTGTTTTATTTGCACTTGGACATGCCTTAGCTTTGTCTATTTTTGCCATAACAGCTTGGTGTCATAACTTGTCTTGTTGATCACATGGATAATCTTCAAAGCTCCTTAGACTGCATTACTTGCATAAAACAACAAAAAAGGGGAGAAAAAAATGTCTTCTTGATGCCTATATTGCCAAGGGGAGAACATGTAGAAAAGGCATCTTCAAAGGAAAAATTCTAATCCACATTGGTTCTTATGATCTTTGTGACAATTGCAAACCTTTATGATCATAAGCATATTCGAGCGTTCCTTGTGAGTTTTATTGGATATTTTATTGGATATTTTAGAGCTTATTTTAGAGCTTTTGTGGAAAACTTGCTCTTTCTTTTATATTGCTCTAAAAATCTTTCTAGCCAACTTGGTCATGATATTATTTCCTTCTCTCTGGACCGAGTTTGGCTTTGCATTCAAATTGCTTTCTTCTTCTCCTTCAAACTCAAATTTATGCCTTTTCGGGTGTTTGTCAATATACTCATCAAGGGGGAGATTGAAAGACCATGTGGAGGTCTATCCTTGTGTGTGATGAGTAATTGACAAGAGTTGAGGTTGGTTTGATATGAAATTGAGTTTGATTTGAATTGGATTTTCGGTATGAAGCAATTTGAGTGTTGGTTCTTTGGTGCTCTAGGCACAGGCGATGCACCGGACCATTGAAGTAATTATGAATGATTAATGATTTTGGGATAATCATTGAATATATTTGTGGGCATTGCTATGTGAAAGGTTTTTCCTTGTCTTTGATGGTTGAGGCGGCGGTGCTAGGTCATGGTGAGGCGGAGGATGGCCGGGACTAAGCGAGGCGTCGGAGGTCGAGACGGTCGGGAGATCGTTGGAAGATGACCGGAGGCGGAGTCAAGACAAGCCAAGAAGATTAGGAAAGGAGATGATGCTAGCTAGATGTCGCGTGGATCAATGAGGGCCGTTGGATTGCGGTCTAGTTGATAGGTTAAGCGGGTCTAGGTAGTATGCTTTGAAAACCGTGCAAGAAAACCGGTATGTGTGTGGGTTTTGGGTTAGCCCTTGCATGGCTGTGTGAGTGGGTTAATCCTAGCCCTTAGATGAGTGTCCTAGGGTTGAGGGACTCATCCAAGGGTGGTAGGTGACCCAAGAGTTGTATAAATAGGGGTGGAGGGGTGGCCTCCTCCCCTTGAAGGTTTGAGTTGCTCCTTTGAGCTTTGCCCACATGAAGTGAGGCTTTGTAAACCTTCCCACCAGAAATACAAAGAAATTTCTTTGGATCATTGTGAATTTAAATTCCGCATTTACATTATGTCTTTACTTTACGCAATTTAAATTCAGCATTTACTTTCCCGCAATCTATATTCATGCAATTTGGATATGCCTCCCCTCCTTCTAAATGCTGATCTTGGATGTTTTGAGTGTGTTCATATGGTTTTACATCTCTTTTGCACTCTTTGATTGAGTAGAGATCATCTCTTCTTTCAAGTTCCAGTTCTGTCCAGAACATGTTCTTCGCGCAGAAGTTAGTCTTTGATTTTTAGAAAAATCTGGAAAAATCCTTCTGGAGTGATTCTTGTTGGAGATTGTGCGGGACTCCTATACCCATCTTTAGAAAAAGTTTGGAGTCCACTGGTTTCACCGTTTGGGTGCTATGAAGTGAAAACCGAGCCCCAAATTTTCTGCCCGAAGTTTCTGACTGTCTGTGTTCATAGATTTTTGATGATTTTTCTACTTCTCTTTTTGATCTGAATTTTGGTGGAGAGCTTCATGACTCATCTTCTCATGGGGAGAAATTTTCTCATAATTTTGTGAGTAGCAGAAACCCACCAACCTCCTGTTCAAATTAAAGACAGATTCTGGAAATATCTGCTTTTGCTTTTCTAAAAGAGACTTTTGTGTTTTGGCTTGATCTCTTTTAGAAAAGAAGTATTTGAATTGATTCCTCTTTCTTTTGGACACTTGACAACCAGGATTGTGATTGAAAAATCCTCACATATTTTATGGATAATATCCATGTAAGCTAGGGATGCACATAGTTGTCTAGTCGTTCGGTTTTTTGATTTCACGATTTCCCTTAGCGATCTTTTCTCGGTTTTAGTTGGAGTATTTTGGGGAAAATTTATTTGCGACCATTCACCCCCCCCTCTGTTAGCCATCTCGATCCTTCACAAACTTTCATAAAGTCCACTTGTTGGGATCGGTTTGAATGAAATCAACACGAGCTAAAATAACCGAAAGAATCTCCAATGAGATCATGGGGTGCATTTTGGAGTGTTCGCTCTGGTGCAAACTTTCACAAAATCCACGGTCCGGATCTCGATTTGTCTGAAATAAACATCAAGTGAAATCGATCGAAACAAGCTCCAACAAGACCGGCAACACATCGAGGCAAATCCGGTGTGTCTTGAGTGTTTAACCAGGGCAAACTTTCACAAAGTCCACTTGTTCGGATCGGTTTGAATGAAATTAACACGAGCTAAAATGACGAAAAAAAGCTCCAATGAGACCGGCGACACATTGGAGTGCAAACCGGTGCATTTTGAGTGTTCGCTCGGTGCAAACTTTCACAAAATCCACCGTCCGGATCTCGATTTGTCTGAAATAAACATCAGCGACATCGCCAAAACAAGCTCCACAAGACCGACAACACATACGAGGGCAATCCGGTGTGTCTTTGGTGTGTTTAAACCGGGGCAAACTTTCATAAAGTCCACTTGTTCGGATCGGTTTGAGTGAAATCAACACGAGCTAAAATGACGAAAGAATCTCCAAAAGATCGCTGGTGCATTTTGAGTGTTTCGCCCGGTGCAAGCTTTCACAAAATCCACGGTCCGGATCTCGATTTGTGCAAAATAAACATCAGCAGCAACGAAACAAGCTCCAACAAGACAAACAACACAAGCGAGGGCAATCGGTGTGTCTTGAGTGTTTAAGCCGAGGCAAACATTCACAAAGTCCACTTATTCGGATCGGTTTGAATGAAATTAACACGAGCTAAAATGACGAAAAAGCTCCAATGAGACCGGCGACACATTGGAAGGCAAGCTGGTGCATTTTGAAGAGTTTCGCTCGGTGCAAACTTTCACAAAATCCACCGATCCGGATCTCGATTTATCTGAAATAAACATCAAGCGAAATCGGCAAAACAAGCACCAACAAGACCGACAACACATACGAGGGCAATCCGGTGTGTCTTGAGTGTTTAACCGGGCAAACTTTCATAAAGTCCACTTGTTCGGATCGGTTTGAGTGAAATCAACACGAGCTAAAATGACCGAAAAGAATCTCCATTGAGATCGCCGGTGCATTTTCGGAGAGTTTCGCTCCGGTGCAAACTTTCACAAAATCACCAGTCTGGATCTCGATTTGTACGAAATAGACATCAAGCGAAATCGACCGAAACAAGCTCCAACAAGACCGGCAACACACACGAGGGCAATCCGGTGTGTCTTCGGAGTGTTTCGCTTCGAGGCAAACTTTCACAAAGTCCACTTGTTGGGATCGGTTTGAATGAAATTAACACGAGCTAAAATGACGAAAAAGCTCCAATGAGACCGGCGACACGTTGGAGTGCAAGCCGATGAATTTTGAGTGTTTCACTCTGGTGCAAACTTTCACAAAATCCACGGTCCGGATCTCGATTTATCTGAAATAAACATCAAGCGAAATCGGCCAAACAAGCTCCAACAAGACCGACAACACATACAAGGGCAATCCGGTGTGTCTTGAGTGTTTAAACCGGGGCAAACATTCATAAAGTCCACTTGTTGGGATCGGTTTGAGTGAAATCAACACGAGCTAAAATGACCGAAAGAATCTCCAATGAGATCGCGGTGCATTTTGAGTGTTCGCCCGGTGCAAACTTTCACAAATTCCACTGTCCGGATCTCGATTTGTGCGAAATAAACATCAAGCGAAATCGGCGAAACAAGCTCCAACAAGACAAGCAACACATCGAGGGCAATCCGGTGTGTCTTGAGTGTTTAAACCGAGGCAAAGTTTCACAAAGTCCACTTGTTGGATCGGTTTGAATGAAATTAACACGAGCTAAAATGACGAAAAAGCTCCAATGAGACCGCGACACGTTGGAGTGCAAACCGTGCATTTTGGAGTGTTTCGCTCGGTGCAAACTTTCACAAAATCCACCGGTCCGGATCTCGATTTATCTGAAATAAACATCAAGCGAAATCGGCGAAACAAGCTCCAACAAGACCAAACAACACATACGAGGGCAATCCGGTGTGTCTTGAGTGTTTAACCAGGGCAAACTTTCATAAAGTCCACTTGTTCGGATCGGTTTGAATGAAATCAACACGAGCTAAAATGACCGAAAGAATCTCCAATGAGATCGCGGTGCAATTTGAGTGTTTAGCTCGGTGCAAACTTTCACAAAATCACGGTCCGGATCTCGATTTGTGCGAAATAAACATCAAGTGAAATCGATCGAAAAACAAGCTCCAACAAGACCGACAACACATCTGAGGCAAATCCGGTGTGTCTTGAGTGTTTAACCGAGGCAAACTTTCACAAAGTCCACTTGTTGGATCGATTTGAATGAAATTAACACGAGCTAAAATGACCGAAAAAAGCTCCAATGAGACCGCGACACATTGGAGTGCAAAGCAGTGCATTTTGAGATGTTCGCTCGGTGCAAACTTTCACAAAATCCACGGTCCGGATCTCGATTTATGCGAAATAAACATCAAGCGACATCGGCGAAACAAGCTCCAACAAGACCGACAACACATACGAGGGCAATCCGGTGTGTCTTTGGAGTGTTTAAGCCGGGCAAACTTTCATAAAGTCCACTTGTTCGGATCCGTTTGAGTGAAATCAACACGAGCTAAAATGGCCGAAAGAATCTCCAATGAGATCGCGGTGCAATTTGATGTGTTTCGCTCGGTTCAAACTTTCACAAATTCCACTGTCCAGGATCTCGATTTGTGCGAAATAAACATCAAGCGAAATCGGCGAAACAAGCTCCAACAAGACCGGCAACACATACGAGGGCAATCCGGTGTGTCTTGAGTGTTTAAGCCGAGGCAAACTTTCACAAAGTCCACTTGTTGGATCGGTTTGAATGAAATTAACACGAGCTAAAATGACGAAAGAAGCTCCAATGAGACCGGCGACACATTGGAGTGCAAGCGGTGCATTTTGAAGAGTTTCGCTCGGTGCAAACTTTCACAAAATCCACGAGTCCGGATCTCGATTTATCTGAAATAAACATCAAGCGAAATCGGCAAAACAAGCATCAACAAGACCGACAACACATACGAGGGCAATCCGGTGTGTCTTGAGTGTTTAAGCCAGGGCAAACTTTCATAAAGTCCACTTGTTGGATCGGTTTGAATGAAATCAACACGAGCTAAAATGACCGAAAGAATCTCCAATGAGATCGCGGTGCATTTTAGTGTTTTCGCTCGGTGCAAACTTTCACAAAATCCACCGGTCCGGATTTCGATTTGTACGAAATAAACATCAACTGAAATCGTTCGAAATAAGCTCCAACAAGACCGGCAACACATACGAGGCAAATCCGGTGTGTCTTGAGTGTTTAAGCCGGGGCAAACTTTCACAAAGTCCACTTGTTCGGATCGGTTTGAATGAAATTAACACGAGCTAAAATGACGAAAAGAAGCTCCAATGAGACAATGAGGCGACACATTGGAGTGCAAAGCGGTGCATTTTAGAGTGTTTCGCTCGGTGCAAACTTTCACAAAATCCACGATCCGGATCTCGATTTATGCTGAAATAAACATCAAGCGAAATCGGTAAAACAAGCACCAACAAGACCGACAACACATACGAGGGCAATCCGGTGTGTCTTGAGTGTTTAACCAGGCAAACTTTCATAAAGTCCACTTGTTGGGATCGGTTTGAGTGAAATCAACACGAGCTAAAATGACGAAAGAATCTCCAATGAGATCGCGGTGCATTTTGGAGAGTTCGCTCGGTGCAAACTTTCACAAAATCCATCGGTCGGATCTCGATTTATGCGAAATAAACATCAAGCGAAATCGGCGAAACAAGCTCCAACAAGACCCGGCAACACATACGAGGGCAATCCGGTGTGTCTTGAGTGTTTAAGCCGAGGCAAACTTTCACAAAGTCCACTTGTTGGATCGGTTTGAATGAAATTAACACGAGCTAAAATGACGAAAAAAGCTCCAATGAGACCGGCGACACGTTGGAGTGCAAACCGGTGCATTTTGAGTGTTTCGCTCGGTGCAAACTTTCACAAAATCCACGGTCCGGATCTCGATTTATCTGAAATAAACATCAAGCGAAATCGGCAAAACAAGCTCCAACAAGACCGACAACACATCGAGGGCAATCCGGTGTGTCTTGAGTGTTTAAACCGGGCAAACTTTCATAAAGTCCACTTGTTGGATCGGTTTGAATGAAATCAACACGAGCTAAAATGACCGAAAGAATCTCCAATGAGATCGCGGTGCATTTTGAGTGTTTCGCTCGGTGCAAACTTTCACAAAATCCACGGTCAGGATCTCGATTTGTGCGAAATAAACATCAAGTGAAATCGATCGAAACAAGCTCCAACAAGACCGGCAACACATCTGAGGCAATCCGGTGTGTCTTGAGTGTTTAAACCGGGCAAACTTTCACAAAGTCCACTTGTTGGGATCGGTTTGAATGAAATTAACACGAGCTAAAATGACGAAAAAAGCTCCAATGAGACCGGCGACACATTGGAGTGCAAGCCGGTGCATTTTAGAGTGTTTCGCTCGGTGCAAACTTTCACAAAATCCACGTCCGGATCTCGATTTATGCTGAAATAAACATCAAGCGACATCGGCGAAACAAGCTCCAACAAGACCGACAACACATACGAGGGCAATCCGGTGTGTCTTTGGAGTGTTTCGCTTCGGGGCAAACTTTCATAAAGTCCACTTGTTCGGATCCCGTTTTGAGTGAAATCAACACCAGAGCTAAAATGACCGAAAGAATCTCCAATGAGATCGCCGGTGCAATTTCGGTGTGTTTCGCTCCGGTGCAAACTTTCACAAATTCCACCTGTCCGGATCTCGATTTGTGCGAAATAAACATCAAGCGAAATCGACCGAAACAAGCTCCAACAAGACCGGCAACACATACGAGGGCAATCCGGTGTGTCTTCGGAGTGTTTCGCTTCGAGGCAAACTTTCACAAAGTCCACTTGTTCGGATCCCGGTTTGAATGAAATTAACACGAGCTAAAATGACGAAAAAGCTCCAATGAGACCGCGACACATTGGAGTGCAAACCGTGCATTTTGAAGAGTTTCGCTCGGTGCAAACTTTCACAAAATCCACCGTCCGGATCTCGATTTGTCTGAAATAAACATCAGCGAAATCGGCGAAACAAGCATCAACAAGACCGACAACACATACGAGGGCAATCCGGTGTGTCTTGAGTGTTTAAGCCGGGGCAAACTTTCATAAAGTCCACTTGTTGGATCGGTTTGAATGAAATCAACACGAGCTAAAATGGAAGAAAGAATCTCAATGAGATCGCGGTGCATTTTGAGTGTTCGCTCGGTGCAAACTTTCACAAAATCCACGGTCCGGATCTCGATTTGTCGAAATAAACATCAAGTGAAATCGATCGAAACAAGCTCCAACAAGACCAAGCAACACATCTGAGGCAATCCGGTGTGTCTTGAGTGTTTAAGCAGCAGGCAAACTTTCACAAAGTCCACTTGTTGGATCGGTTTGAATGAAATTAACACGAGCTAAAATGACGAAAAAGCTCCAATGAGACCGGCGACAAATTGGAGTGCAAACCGGTGCATTTTGAGTGTTCGCTCGGTGCAAACTTTCACAAAATCCACCGGTCCGGATCTCGATTTGTCTGAAATAAACATCAGCGACATCGGCGAAACAAGCTCAACAAGACCGACAACACATACGAGGGCAATCCGGTGTGTCTTTGGAGTGTTTAAGCAGGGCAAACTTTCATAAAGTCCACTTGTTGGATCGGTTTGAGTGAAATCAACACGAGCTAAAATGACCGAAAGAATCTCCAATGAGATCGCGGTGCAATTTTGGTGTGTTTCGCTCGGTGCAAACTTTCACAAATTCCACCTGTCGGATCTCGATTTGTGCGAAATAAACATCAAGCGAAATCGGCGAAACAAGCTCCAACAAGACCGGCAACACATACGAGGGCAATCGGTGTGTCTTGAGTGTTTAAACCGAGGCAAACTTTCACAAAGTCCACTTGTTGGATCGGTTTGAATGAAATTAACACGAGCTAAAATGACGAAAGAAGCTCCAATGAGACCGGCGACACATTGGAGTGCAAACCGGTGCATTTTGAAGAGTTTCGCTCGGTGCAAACTTTCATAAAATCCACGGTCCGGATCTCGATTTGTCTGAAATAAACATCAAGCGAAATCGGCGAAACAAGCACCAACAAGACCGACAACACATACGAGGGCAATCGGGTGTCTTGAGTGTTTAAACCGGGCAAACTTTCATAAAGTCCACTTGTTCGGATCGGTTTGAGTGAAATCAACACGAGCTAAAATGACCGAAAAGAATCTCCAATGAGATCGCGGTGCATTTTGGAGAGTTCGCTCGGTGCAAACTTTCACAAAATCCACCGGTCGGATCTCGATTTGTCTGAAATAGACATCAAGCGAAATCGGCGAAACAAGCTCCAACAAGACCGGCAACACATACGAGGGCAATCCGGTGTGTCTTGAGTGTTTAACCGAGGCAAACTTTCACAAAGTCCACTTGTTCGGATCGGTTTGAATGAAATTAACACGAGCTAAAATGACGAAAAAAGCTCCAATGAGACCGGCGACACGTTGGAGTGCAAACGGTGCATTTTGAGTGTTTCGCTCTGGGGCAAACTTTCACAAAATCCACCGGTCCGGATCTCGATTTATCTGAAATAAACATCAAGTGAAATCGGCGAAACAAGCTCCAACAAGACCGACAACACATACGAGGGCAATCCGGTGTGTCTTGAGTGTTTAACCAGGGCAAACTTTCATAAAGTCCACTTGTTGGATCGGTTTGAATGAAATCAACACGAGCTAAAATGACGAAAAAATCTCCAATGAGATCGCGGTGCATTTTGAGAGTGTTTCGCTCCGGTGCAAACTTTCACAAAATCCACCGGTCCGGATCTCGATTTGAACGAAATAAACATCAAGTGAAATCGATCGAAACAAGCTCCAACAAGACCGACAACACATACGAGGCAAATCCGGTGTGTCTTGAGTGTTTAAACCGGGCAAACTTTCACAAAGTCCACTTGTTGGGATCGGTTTGAATGAAATTAACACGAGCTAAAATGACCGAAAGAAGCTCCAATGAGACGGCGACACATTGGAGTGCAAACCGGTGCATTTTAGATGTTTCGCTCGGTGCAAACTTTCACAAAATCCACCGATCCGGATCTCGATTTGTCTGAAATAAACATCAAGCGAAATCGGCCAAAACAAGCTCCAACAAGACCAACAACACATACGAGGGCAATCCGGTGTGTCTTGAGTGTTTAAGCAGGGCAAACTTTCATAAAGTCCACTTGTTGGATCGGTTTGAATGAAATCAACACGAGCTAAAATGACCGAAAGAATCTCCAATGAGATCGCGGTGCATTTTGAGTGTTTCGCTCCGGTGCAAACTTTCACAAAATCCACCGGTCCAGATCTCGATTTGTACGAAATAAACATCAAGTGAAATCGATCGAAACAAGCTCCAACAAGACCGACAACACATACGAGGCAAATCCGGTGTGTCTTCGGAGTGTTTCGCTTCGGGGCAAACTTTCACAAAGTCCACTTGTTCGGATCCCGGTTTGAATGAAATTAACACGAGCTAAAATGACGAAAAAGCTCCAATGAGACCGGCGACACATTGGAGTGCAAACGGTGCATTTTAGATGTTTCGCTCGGTGCAAACTTTCACAAAATCCACCGGTCCGGATCTCGATTTATGCGAAATAAACATCAAGCGACATCGGCAAACAAGCTCAACAAGACCAAACAACACATACGAGGGCAATCGGTGTGTCTTTGGAGTGTTTAACCGGGGCAAACTTTCATAAAGTCCACTTGTTCGGATCGGTTTGAATGAAATCAACACGAGCTAAAATGACCGAAAAGAATCTCCAATGAGATCGCGGTGCATTTTGAGTGTTTCGCTCGGTGCAAACTTTCACAAAATCCACGGTCCGGATCTCGATTTGTGCTGAAATAAACATCAAGTGAAATCGATCGAAACAAGCTCCAACAAGACCGGCAAACAAGCTCCAACTTGAGTGACCGGCAAACTTTCACAAAGTCCACTTGTTGGATCGGTTTGAATGAAATAACACGAGCTAAAATGGTGTGTCTTGAGACCGGCGACACATTGGAGTGCAAGCAGTGCATTTTAGTGTTTCGCTCGGTGCAAACTTTCACAAAAAAGTCCGGATCTCCGAAATAAACATTCGACGAAAACAAGCTTCGGATCCGGTGTGTTTGAATGCAAAATTCCAACATCAACACGAGCTAAAATGACGAAAAGAATCTCCAATGAGATCGCTGGTGCAAGCTCGGTGCAAATGAGATCCACGGTCCGGATCTCGATTTGTGCAAAATAAACATGAAACAAGCTCCAACAAGACCGGCGAGGGCAATCCGGTGTGTCATGTTTAAGCGAGGCAAACATTCACAAAGTCCACTTATTCGGATCCGGTTTGAATGAAATAAACACGAGCTAAAATGACCGGCTGCAACACATTGGAAGGCAAACTGGTGCATTTTGAAGATCTCGGTGCAAACTTTCACAAAATCCACCGGATCTCGATTTGTGCGAAATAAACATCAAGCGAAATCGGCGAAACAAGCACCAACAAGACCGACAACACAAACGAGGGCAATCCGGTGTGTCTTGAGTGTTTAAACAGGGCAAACTTTCATAAAGTCCACTTGTTGGGATCCGGTTTGAGTGAAATCAACACGAGCTAAAATGACCGAAAGAATCTCCAATGAGATCGCTGGTGCAATTTCGGAGAGTTTCGCTCGGTGCAAACTTTCACAAAATCCACCGTCGGATCTCGATTTGTGCTGAAATAGACATCAAGCGAAATCGGCGAAACAAGCTCCAACAAGACCGGCAACACATCACGAGGGCAATCCGGTGTGTCTTGAGTGTTTAACCGAGGCAAACTTTCACAAAGTCCACTTGTTCGGATCGGTTTGAATGAAATTAACACGAGCTAAAATGACGAAAAAGCTCCAATGAGACCGGCGACACGTTGGAGTGCAAGCCGGTGCATTTTAGAGTGTTTCGCTCGGTGCAAACTTTCACAAAATCCACGGTCCGGATCTCGATTTGTCTGAAATAAACATCAAGCGAAATCGGCAAAGCAAGCTCCAACAAGACCGACAACACATACGAGGGCAATCCGATGTGTCTTGAGTGTTTAAGCCGGGGCAAACTTTCATAAAGTCCACTTGTTGGGATCGGTTTGAATGAAATCAACACGAGCTAAAATGACGAAAGAATCTCCAATGAGATCGCCGGTGCATTTTGAGTGTTCGCTCGGTGCAAACTTTCACAAATTCCACGGTCGGATCTCGATTTGTGCGAAATAAACATCAAGTGAAATCGATCGAAACAAGCTCCAACAAGACCGACAACACATACGAGGCAAATCCGGTGTGTCTTGAGTGTTTAAGCAGGGCAAACTTTCACAAAGTCCACTTGTTCGGATCCGGTTTGAATGAAATTAACACGAGCTAAAATGACGAAAAGAAGCTCCAATGAGACCGGCGACACATTGGAGTGCAAAGCTGGTGCATTTCGGAGTGTTTTCGCTCCGGTGCAAACTTTCACAAAATCCACCCGTCCGGATCTCGATTTGTTCGAAATAAACATCAAACGAACATCGACCGAAACAAGCTCCAACAAGACCGCCAAAACATACGAGGGCAATCGGTGTGTCTTTGGAGTGTTTAAACCGGGGCAAACTTTCATAAAGTCCACTTGTTGGATCGGTTTGAGTGAAATCAACACTAGAGCTAAAATGACGAAAAGAATCTCCAATGAGATCGCTGGTGCATTTTAGAGTGTTTCGCTCGGTGCAAACTTTCACAAAATCCACCGGTCCGGATCTCGATTTGTGCAAAATAAACATCAAGCGAAATCAAAGAAACAAGCTCCAACAAGACCAAGCAACACAAGCGAGGGCAATCCGGTGTGTCTTGAGTGTTTAAACCGAGGCAAACATTCACAAAAGTCCACTTATTGGATCGGTTTGAATAAAATTAACACGAGCTAAAATGACGAAAAAGCTCCATTGAGACCGGCGACACATTGGAAGGCAAAGCTGGTGCATTTTGAATAGTTTAGCTCGGTGCAAACTTTCATAAAATCCACGATCCGGATCTCGATTTGTCTGAAATAAACATCAAGCGAAATCGGCGAAACAAGCACCAACAAGACCGACAACACATACGAGGAATCCGGTGTGTCTTGAGTGTTTAACCAGGGCAAACTTTCATAAAGTCCACTTGTTGGATCGGTTTGAGTGAAATCAACACGAGCTAAAATGACGAAAGAATCTCAATGAGATTGCGGTGCATTTTGGAGAGTTTCGCTCGGTGCAAACTTTCACAAAATCCACCGGTCCGGATCTCGATTTGTCTGAAATAGACATCAAGCGAAATCGTAGAAACAAGCTCCAACAAGACCGGCAACAAATACGAGGGCAATCCGGTGTGTCTTGAGTGTTTAAGCCGAGGCAAACTTTCACAAAGTCCACTTGTTCGGATCCGGTTTGAATGAAATTAACACGAGCTAAAATGACGAAAAAGCTCCAATGAGACCGGCGACACGTTGGAGTGCAAACCGGTGCATTTTCGGAGTGTTTCGCTCCGGTGCAAACTTTCACAAAATCCACCGGTCCGGATCTCGATTTATCTGAAATAAACATCAAGCGAAATCGACCGAAGCAAGCTCCAACAAGACCGACAACACAAACGAGGGCAATCCGGTGTGTCTTCGGAGTGTTTCGCTTCGGGGCAAACTTTCATAAAGTCCACTTGTTCGGATCACGGTTTGAATGAAATCAACACCCGAGCTAAAATGACCGGAAGAATCTCCAATGAAATCGCCGGTGCATTTTCGGAGTGTTTCGCTATGGTGCAAACTTTCACAAAATACACCGCTCCGGATCTCGATTTGTACGAAATAAACATCAGGTGAAATCGACCGAAACAAGCTCCAACAAGACCGCCAACACATACGAGGGCAATCCGGTGTGTCTTCGGAGTGTTTTGCTTCGGGGCAAACTTTCACAAAGTCCACTTGTTCGGATCCCGGTTTGAATGAAATTAACACCAGAGCTAAAATGACCGAAAGAAGCTCCAATGAGACCGGCGACACGTTGGAGTGCAAACCGGTGCATTTTAGATGTTTCGCTCGGTGCAAACTTTCACAAAATCCACGGTCCGGATCTCGATTTATGCTGAAATAAACATCAAGCGAAATCGGCGAAACAAGCTCCAACAAGACCGACAACACATACGAGGGCAATCCGGTGTGTCTTGAGTGTTTAACCAGGGCAAACTTTCATAAAGTCCACTTGTTGGATCGGTTTGAGTGAAATCAACACGAGCTAAAATGATGAAAAGAATCTCCAATGAGATCGCGGTGCATTTTGAGTGTTTTGCTCGGTGCAAACTTTCACAAAATCCACTGTCCGGATCTCGATTTGTCTGAAAAAACATCAAGCGAAATCGCAGAAACAAGCTCCAACAAGACCGGCAACACATACGAGGGCAATCCGGTGTGTCTTGAGTGTTTCGATTGAGGCAAACATTCACAAAGTCCACTTGTTCGGATCGGTTTGAATGAAATTAACACGAGCTAAAATGACGAAAAAGCTCCAATGAGACGGCGACACATTGGAAGGCAAAGCTGGTGCATTTTGAAGAGTTTCGCTCGGTGCAAACTTTCACAAAATCCACCGTCCGGATCTCGATTTGTGCTGAAATAAACATCAAGTGAAATCGCAGAAACAAGCACCAACAAGACCGACAACACATCGAGGGCAATCCGGTGTGTCTTGAGTGTTTAAGCAGGGGCAAACTTTCATAAAGTCCACTTGTTGGATCGGTTTGAGTGAAATCAACACGAGCTAAAATGACCGAAAGAATCTCCAATGAGATCGCTGGTGCATTTT
>JAYEVE010000657.1:0-25863 GCA_036346375.1 Guadua angustifolia
GATAAGTAGAACCGCATTCTTTAAACCAAAAGCCATCCTTACATAACAATATACACGGTTGGGGTTACAAAAGCGCTTTTTTTCATCCTCGAGCGCCATGCTAACTGGTGGTATCCGAGTACGATCCAAAAAGCACAAGAGCCACATCCGCCGTGGAGTCCACAATGAGGTCGACCTCTGGCATAGGATAAGGATCCTTCGGCAGCCTTGTTGAGGTCGGTGAAATCGACATTACGCGCCACTTCCCGTTGACTTCTTGGACGAGCACGGGTTGGCAAGCCACTCAGATGAGAGACCTCCCCGACATCCCTCGCGCTTAACAGCTTTCTACCTCCTCCCGAATGGCGCCTTGCCGCTCGGCGCCGCTCGGACCTTTCGCCAGATCGGGCGCGTGGGAGCGTTGCGGTCGGTGCTCGATCTCCACTGGGACCCCGGTCATGTCGGACGGTTGCCAAAGCGAACACGCCGGCGTTTGATGGAGGAAGGTGACAAGCGTGTCTTCCTATTTGGCGCTGAGGTTGGCGCCAATGTTGATGGTCTTTCGGGGTTCGCCCCCACTCAGGGCGACCACCTTAACCTCACCGGCGGAGTCAGGCGAGGCACGGGTCTGGGCCTGAGGGGCTCTCGAGGAAGTGGCATCGGCGCGGCCGACGCAAGTGGCACCGCCAGATCCCAAGCCCGCCAGGCAGCAAGCAGGCCTCCGACCTATCCACGGTGATGACAATGGGGCCGCTGGGCCCCGGCATCTTCACCACCATGTAAGCATAGTGGGTAACCGCCATGAACTTGACCAACGCCGGTCGGCCAAGTAAGGCGTTATATGGGAGGTCAAATCGGCGACTCAAATCCACCATCTCGGTGGCGCGTGATTGTCCTTCTCCCCGAAGTGACGGGAGGCAAACTTGACCCAAGGGAACAAGCCAAAGATCCGGGCTACCCCAAGAACGGCAGGTCAGCGCAGATCTGCCGCCGGGATCTCAGAGCACCATGAATGCTGATGCGGACAGGAGGTTGATAGAGCTGCCTCCGTCCATCAGCACCAGCCCCAGCCGTACATTCCGGATCGTGGGTGCTACCACAATCGGGAGATACCCTAGGCTAGGGGTGCTCTCAGGGTGGTCAGCCCGACTGAAGGTGATCGTTTGCTCCGACCACTTCAGTGTCCGACCCGTCCCTGAGCTCGACGCCGTGGCACATACCTCCCTTTTCAGCCGCTTATAGGTGGCGTTGGAGGGAATGGTGGATGAACCACCATAGATGTACGCCACATTGTGATCCACCTGCTGGAAAGCCAGCGGGGCGGGGTCTTCATCTTGATCATCATCAGGGCGGCGCTCCTTGAGCCGTTGCTCCACCATCTTATTCACGACCGGTACCGCCCGTGTCGTGCGGTTGGTCCTGTGGATGGAGCAAGAGAGTTCGCCTCATACGCCGCCGCGGCGGTCGTTCAGACGATCATGACGGTCATCGCGCCGGTCACGACGGTCTTCACGCCGGTCGCGGCGATTATCGCGCCGGCCACGGCGATCGCCGCCGCGCTCCGGCGACATGCGCCTGGCGGGCGCTGGTTCATCATCGCGCGGCGGCCAAGACCTGTCTCGTCTTCGCTCGCGCTTCGCGCTTCCTTCTGCATGGCGGAACCTTCGAGGTCCGGCCTCTTCCTTGCCTCGGCCACCGCAGGGGCCGCCCTCGGCTCAGGGTCTGCCAGACACTTATGTGCGAGGAGAAAAGCTCGGAGGTGGTGCCGATGGTGCGGTAGCCATCTTCTCCTTCATCTTCGCGGTCGCGTCGCCCCCCAAGGCGATGACGACTCATCGCTCAGTAATATGGGGATCGTGTTGCGCAGCGATGTAACCGGCCAATGAAGTCACGCAACGACTTCTTCTCTGCCCGAGGCGTGGAGGTCGCCCTCCACTTTGGCAGGCAAAGGAACCTTGAAAGTTGGCGACAAAGAGGTCGATAACTCCCCACGAAAGTGCAAACCGAGGGAGGTTCAACTTGACAAGAACGGGCAGAGCAGCCAAGGTCAGCGGAAGATAATTGGCCATGACCTTTTCAGATCCACCGCCGCCGCACTTCGTAGTGTATATCTGCAAAAACTCTTCCGGGTTGGTGGTGCCATCATACTTCTCCATGGATAAGGGGCGAAACCTGTTGGGCCACACCACGCGGCGCAGCCGTCTAGAGAAAGCCTGGCACCCGACGCCATACAAGGAGCCTAACCGCTCCCCGGGAGCCCAGTCCGGGACCGCACTCGGAGCGCTGGGCTCGGCTCCTTTATCAATCGGAGGAGTGAACCTCCTCCTTGGTCCGGGAATGAGAGCCTTGAGAGGGACTCTCACCATCGGAGACTACTCGCTTTCATGGCGGTGCTCTGGTCGGGCGACGCGGCAGTAACCGCTAAGGTCATCGCCTGCGGCCGACGGCTTTATTCGAGATACTGGAGGTCCCCACGGTTCCCAGCAACCGGACCGGCGCCACGCGCGCCTTCGCCCCGCCCGCTCGCCGGAGCCACCTTCGTTAGGCGGTTAGGCGCTGGTGCGCTTACATGCGCCTGTGCACCGATGTATCATGGCACCACTACCGGTCGGGAGCCCTACACAAAAAGGCTGCATCCACGATCGGCGATGTTCGGAGCCACAGGAGGGCGGAGAGTCTCTCGCGAGTTCCACCGGAGGGTGGTCCAAGAGGAGATGACAACATGCAAATTCCGGAAGGGTGTTTGCCTCCATGGCGAAGTCGACGCCAGACGGGTGCCCCGCTCCAAAGGAGCAAGTACACCACCACTGGGCGGATCAAGAGGATCCTCCGACCGACGAAGTCTGTCGGAGGCGCTTTGGACGCCACTCACCCCCGAGTTCTGACGACGAGAACCCGCCATCTCCAGATGCGCTGGCTTGCTTCCGGCAAAGAATGCCGAACTCACGGAGAGTTGGCGGAAAGCCAACCACTAGCCCCCACTCGGCGCGCCTCGCCGGCGTATTCCACCGACAGACCGGAGTCTCTGACGGGTTTGGTTCGATAGGAGGGCGCTTCGGTCTGGCTAATCTAGAGGGTGACAAACCCTAGAGACTCTCACGCGACGAGATCCGACGATCTATCAACTAGGAGGAACACCAAGATTTTTACCCAAGTTCAGACCCCCTTGTGAGAAGGGTAATAGCCTTACGTCCTGCTAACTCTTTTGTGTGAAATATCTCGAGCCAATACAGAGTTCGGGGATTACAAGTTCTTCTGCTAGCTCTCTCTGGTCCTTGACCCTATTCGATTCAACCTCTCCCCTTTTCCATGCACCCGGGTGCCCTTATATAGGCCAGGCTAACGGGGTAGGTAAAAGGAGGGTCATCATGCTGATCAAAATACATTTAATGCCCCTTTCAGGCTGCCCGCTCCTCCCGCTTCATTAAATGCCTACGCTGCGTTTTTGCCCGGTCCGCCGGATGGGACCCTTTATGACAAAGTTGGTGAGAGGCGCCGAGGAATGGGCTTTGTTGCGTAAACTCTTGCGGTGATAAGCCGCTATGGCAGCTCGCCGCTCGACACGATGCGGTAGTGGAAGGAGCTTCGAGGCGGTTACCGCGCTCCACTTTTTTTTGCGGCGAGGCGAGCGAGCGTCCTCGCCAATCGCCGCCATCCGCCACGTGATCGGGCGCCGGCGGCGGCGTGCTCGCCACTGCTGCCGGGCGCCACGTGGCCGACGCTAGCCGGCGGCCATAGTCGCCGCCGATTGCCTGTCGCCACTTGATCGGGCGGCGGCGGCGAGGCTTGCTCGCCGCTTGCGCTGCCGGCGCCACGGGCCGACGCTTAGCCGGGCGGGTCAGAAGTCGCCGCCGATTGCCTGTTGCCGCCACGCGATCGGGCGCGGGCGAAAGTGGCGTGTTCGCCACTGCCGCCGGCGCCACGGGCCGACGCTTAGCCGGCGGGCCGTAGTCGCCGCCCGATTGCTAAGCCGCCACGGATCTGGCGCCGGGCGGCGGCGTGTTTCGCCACTGCCGCCGGGCGCCACGGCGGCACGCTTAGCCGGGCGGGCCGTAGTCGCCGCCCGATTGCCAGCCGCCACGTGGATCGGGCGCCGGGCGGCAGGGCGTGCTCGCCCACCGCCGCCGGGCGCCACGGGCCGATGCTTTATGCAAGCGGAGAGGGTACCCTTAGCGAGAGTACGACGACACCTAAAGCTATGGTCGCCGCTCAATTCTCCGAAGGATTCATCCCATCGGTACTCAACCCAAACCTTATGTTTCTCACCTCATCTGTGAAGTCCTGCACGTCCGGTCGACTTTCCTCCACTGTGAGCCATCTGCATGGTGTCTAAGCATCCCGTCGTCCTTATGCTCTTTTTTGTGCCAACGCATCATCTAGGCATGCGCTTTGTTAGCAAACATACGTTTCAATCGGGGGATCATAGGGAAATACCACAACACTTTAGCTGGAGGTCTCTTCTTCTTACGCTCCCCCATCTATTTCACCTGGATCGTCACGCTTCACCTTATACCGTGATTCTTTGCACATCGGACAAACACCCAAATCGGCATACTCATTACGATACAGATACAATCATTAGGACATGCATGTATCTTACGTACTTCCAATCCCAAAGGATGATGACTTGCTTGGCTTCATATGTAGATCAGGCAGAGTGTTATTTTCTCGAAGCAACTTCTTTACGATTGATAACAACTCATTGAATTCCTTATCCGACACACCATTTGTAGCCTTCCATTGCATGAGTTCGATGTGGTACGCACTTTTTGTGGCCCCGCCTACGCTTTGGGTACAAAGGAGTTCTCGGGTCCTCTAATATCTTGTTGGAACTTCTCGAACTGTCTTTCATCTATGTAGTCTCCTCTCCGCCACGCAACATCTGGTCTAGCTCATCATCACCAAAGTCACCAAGTGTTTCTTCCACGAACAAGATATGCGTCGTCCGGGATCTTGTTGAATCCATCTTCCTCTTCCTCGCCTTCTTCATCGTCATCCCGCTAATCGCCTCAACTTCGCCATGGTTGGTCCAACAGGTATAGTTTGGCATGAAACCTCTCATGATCAAATGGTTCATAACTTGCCATCGCTGGGAGTGCTCCTTCTCGTTCTTGCAATCTACACGCGGACAACATATGAAGCTGCATGGAGGCAAGAATGCAACAGCCACATCGAGAAAAGCGTGACGCCATCAATGAACTCTCTCGAGCGACGGTCCGCATTGTACATCCATTGCCGATTCATCTACACCAAGTTATAATTTCATTAAAAATTATAACAAATTTAGATTACAAAAATTATAACATAACTTATAGTTACATTTAAAAATCTAAAGCTCATGACCACTTAAACCCAACAAAAAAGCTCCACCTACACCGTCATCCAATTAAAGACCTACCTTTCTAATTATTTTGTATCCCTTCCTACCTTTGTAATTATTTTTATCCTTCTACATGTTTTTCTATTTTATTTCATACACCAATAATTACTTCCTTGCAATATTGTGATATTTAAGATTCTAAAGCTAACAACCACCTAGATCTAAAGCTTTCAATCACCTTTACCTTGTAATGTCATATTTTGAACTAGATCTCCACCCTACATCTTCATACAACAACAAAAACAAGCATAGAAAACAAATTTTTGATCATGGTGACCTTGCTTAAAAAGTTCAAGATTTCTACATCCATTGAAAAAAATAGCAATATCTAGGTGAGAAGGATGTTCACATGATGTTACTAACCTTGAAACACTTAATTTGGAGCTAATCACCCCAATTAAAAATTTGGACAAGACCTCCCAAGAACATTACTGGGCCAGCCCTTCTCTGCTTGATCGCCTCTGCTGGCTCGTGGAGGAAGAAGGGTTTAAATCTTGCTATGGAGGGCTTCGAAGCGGTTTGAGACACTAATCGCTTCAGATATGTTATGTTCTAAAGCGGTTCTTGTCTCAAACCGCTTCGATTTTCAGTTTGAGACAAGAACCGGTTTGAGACAAGAACCGCTTCTAGAACGCAATATTCATTGAAGCGGTTCGTGTCTCAAACCGCTTCTGAAGGCCCTCACCGGACCGTTGCCTACGAACCGCTTCTGATGCGAACATCACAACGGGTTCGCACCAAACCGCTTCTAATAGGCCGGTTGTGATACCCAGTACTATAGTAGTGATGTGTCATGTTTCAACTGTATTTAACAGGTTATAAAGCTTGAATTTAGATATAAAAACTCCAAAAAAAGTTGTGGTATAAGAATTCCAAAATTATGGAATATTAGTGTATTAATTAGCAATAAAACTTCCAAACCATTGTGGTATCCACATATATTTAAACATATAATGAACTAACTAAAACTGGAAAAAGCTAAAAATTTTAATTTGAAAATATTAAATATTCACATGAATACAAAGTAAACATTTATGTAAATTATTAACACTAAAAAAAAGTATTCAACAGATATTGTCCATGCATCCGCACAGGTTAATTACTCGTGAAAACAAATACAGTAGAGAGGTGTGTCTTTAGCCATGTGTGCTTTGTCATAGGAGAGAGGACACAGTGCAAACAACAACACATACGGATAACCAATGACAGGTGGGTCTAGCTTCTGTGCATGTGCCTTACTTTGCATATATGTTCCCTGGGAATCTGGGATAATTTCACGGTGAGAGGTACTGGTACTTTCTACTGCTCAGTGTTTTGCTCCTCTCTGATTGTTAGGGTTAACCTTTATAGGTGGGTGAGGTGAGCCGGCCATATTATCGTATGTGTCGGACACGTATGTCAAACATTAAAATTATTTATTTTAGCTATCACTACTACACGTTTACACATCACAATCGGTTCTTTTTTATCATCGCAATCGGTTCTGGTGGCGACACTAAGCGGTTAGACAGAGATGAGGCGCTATTATTACAGTCGGTTCTTGCCCGATAGAGATGAACTCATCATCTCTATCGGTTCTTCGAAAGAAGCGATAGAGATTATATTATAATCTCTATCGTTTCTTCAAGAACCGATAGAGATGATGAGTTCATCTCTATCATTTTCTTCGAAGAACCGATAGAGATGATTAGTTCATCTCTATCATTTTCTTGTAGGAACCGATAGAGATGTAAACATTATCTCTATCATTTCTTACAAAAACCGATAGAGATGATAATGTCATCTCTATCATTTTCTTGTGAGAACCGATAGAGATGAAGGGTGTGCTACTTTCCAATTGACCCTCCAATCAGCACATATTTCACACAAATATATATATGCACATATCACAAACATACAGCATGTATATCACATTCACATTCACAGAAAATGAATACAACTCATTCACAGAAAATGAATACTTTAATTGTTACAACAAATACATATCACATTCAGAAAATGAATACTTTGTTACAACTGACACATGCTTAACCATCATGTACACATGTAATCCCATTCAGATTTGTAATATTGTTCACATATAGCCTAGTACGAGCTCGGGATCTCTAAACCGTCTGGCCCTCCACCATACATTCCATCCAGACCATCTGCATAAGTGGTCCCTTATCTTGTTGAGCGAAAGTGCGGTCTATACTCTTCAGGGGATATTGAGAGTCTGCAAAATAGAAACGAGTGTTTTAATTTAAGTTTTGAAATTTCTATGTGAAAGGCTACTTGTATTATTATGCATGTACATATATACCTGGGGGAAACGGTCTGAGAGGCTAATCAAGATCAGCATGTGATGCATGACGTACAAACCGCAGTGGTCGTCGCTGCCCTGTTGATGGCACTGTGAAGAAAGAAAAAGAAATTAAGAGACGAAGAAAATATGTCAGGAAATCTAAATCTTATATAGGGAACGCCACTTGTACCTTGAAGCGCACATACTCCAGCTTGGAGCCCTTTTTTAGATCGTGTTTCCTCCTACTGCGGACGTAGTCGGAGAAACCCCTATATACATTGGAGAGGCTGTTAAGTACAAAATAATGAATGTGCGTAGTTAAATACGAAAGTGTTACATAAGAGTAGTGCACTTCTTCGCTCCAAAGGAGGCTTGATCGCAGAGGCCATCGGTCTCTTCTCAATGGAATTAAAAGTGTAGACCACGTTGTTACTCGGAATGATCACGAGTAGGACCCAATGGTTGCTTATTAAATGGTATGCAGCGAAGGAAATAAGTTCACATACGGTTGAAGTGCGTATAAGTAATTGAAGGGTGTAGTAGTACTTACTCCTCGTGGTACAGGGAATAGAATGAAGTCCTTCTTGGCCTCGACTTTCAACGCACCCTTGATGTAGCCGCAAGCCATTGCGGTTGAAGCCTAGCCATCGTTGCGGACACCGGCCGTGGTCGATTTAACCCAATTAGTTGTCGATTCGTCACGACTTCATTGCCTCATTGCCTCGCAACTCGTATTGAATGTTACGAAGCATAATGCAAAATCCTATGGAAGTTCTAAGGTCATGCTACGTGGTGCGATACTCACGGTGTCGAGATCGCACAAAGGAAACGCCGATGGAGATCATTTGGTAGAGACGAACAGATCCTCAAACCGACCGAAATGTCCCGTCGTCCTCACGGTGGAAATGTCCCTTTTTGTACCTAACATTGAAGTCGACCCGACGCTCGTTCCCTTTCACTTTGTCAATGTACCATCCATGGAGCTGTCGAGTCCACAAGCCTAAAGTATTCAATTTCGCAGGAGACAGAAGGGGCTTTCCATGTTCATACGCCTTAAAATTATAGGGCTTCTCAGGGCTCGTGCTGCTCTCCTTTCGGGCCAAGGAGTCTCCGAGGCGGGGGTTGGAGGCTTTTCCTGTACCTGAGAGGGCACTGTGGTCTGTGTGAGCCTTGGCTTTTTAGCGGAGGCCTCCAGTGGTTCTGTGGCCTGTGCCGGCTCTCCTTTCTGGGCCGAAGGAGTCTCCGAGGCGGGGGTTTGAGGCTTTTCCTGTACCTGAGAGGGCACTGTGTGTCTGTGAGCCTTGGCTTTTTAGCGGAGGCCTCCAGTGGTTCTGTGGCTGTCGTGGTAGCCCTTTTATGCACCAGCTCAGTACTCTGTGCAGGACTCGTCACAGTCGTGGGAGGAGGCGCAGGTACGGTACGAACCTACAAAGCACGCGTATGAACAACTTGTTGCAATACTACTGGAATGGTACAGAAGAAGCGAGGTTTTTTACCTTGACCAGTACGACGCCTGCCGTGGGCCATTTGATGAACGACATGTGCGCTTGCCCGAGAGTGGTGATCTCTTCGTTGGGGGGAACTCGAGCACATGTGATAAGAAGGCTTCAGGACGAGTCCACCGACCTCATGTAGCCCTTCCCCAAAGGTGACCATGCATCAGGTCGGTCTCGTTGCATGGAAATGCAACCCGCTGCAGCCTCAACAGAAATCTGTCTTCCGTCAGTGAGTCGGCACTTCAGAGGCGCCGCAAGAGGTGCGCAACTTAAGAGAAAATATTGGGGAGTTACCCTCGCACCTCGGCCATGCAAAATTAACTATTACCTTTAGCTGCAGACCGGCCTTATCGTTTTAGACCCGCACTGCTGGTCGCGCATGTGTTTCAGACGGTAGGCGGGTCATCCGCTCGACTGGAGAACATCGCCATCATCTCGGCCCTCAAGCGGTCCATCTCTACCCTCATCTCCTGCTCACGTGCCGCCATCTCCCCTCATCTCCTCCTTGATCTCCTCCTGGCGTGTCCTTCACGCGCTCGTGCGTGCCTCCCATGATCTTGCCCCGCACTCCTAACCTCGTCTCAAGCACGTCTTCTTCAGATGCCCGCCCCTACGGCAAGTACCCGCCCTTATGGTCGGACTTCCCGATCGGAGGACAAGATGTCATTTGACCCTTGGCTAACAAAGGTCCCTGCTCTTTCCTCTGGCCGACCTCCTCCCGCAAGAGGGGAGTACGAATTAGATCTGAAATACAACAGAATGGTTGATCGCAATGTAGTAAGTTTCTTGACTTACGATGGTGGAGACGACTTTTGCGCGTAGCGGGTTTGGTACTACCACTGCCCGTCCCATGATTTCTTTGTCCTCGCTAATACCCAACACGTGCCGCTCCTCACATATGTGGGAGTAAGGCAACGCTTATTGTCCGAGTTCGCAAGACTCCTCGGTTACTCGCGCCCATTCGCTTTCTTTCCTTCAGAGCCGCCAACCGAGGTGGTGCGGGTACGTGTTCTCGCCTCGATACCAATGTTCTTCGCTTCAGCTCCTCGCCTCGGGCGTACCCTTGATCTCGTGAACTCCTCCCAAACATCGGGAGTCACGAACGGATACTTCTCGAATGGTGTAAGGCCTTTCAGCACGTACTCACTATGCATGTAGCCCCTGAAGTGCCTCAAAGCCACACCCATCCTCTTCATGGCGTACCGCCTGGCATTGTTTTCGTCCTCCTCTTCTATAATCCATTTGCCCTTCACCTCGTCCCACAGCCGGTTCTTCTGCTCGGCGCTGACCTCCTTTCTCCAGTCCTTAACCGTTATGGCAACCCTCTCCCTCACCAATTGGCCGAGGAATGAGCGGTATCGCCCCTTGTACTTAGGAGGACCGTGCAAACCCCGTGGCATTGAACCGAGAACTGCGGTGTTCTCCTTTGGCCCTTTACTCGGTCCTCGGGCCTTCCTCACCTTACGGCCCCTCGACACTTGGAAGTTGGCTCGGCTCGACACTTGGAAGTTCGCCGGCCCTCGACACTTGGAAGTTGGCTCGGCTCGACACTTCAAGTTCGCTCGCCCTCAGAGCAGCTAATTCGGTTACGTGTCGCGATGAGTCGATGCTCTCTAGTTGCGACATTTTCAGTTTTCTTATCTCGACATGGTCATATATTTGACATGAGATAAAGCAATTAGTAGTAATTATGTGAAGTTGACAATAAATCATGTAAAGCAACAGCTCATTGACAACAAACAGAGAAACGAATGATCTTCAACGATGACTCCTAACCTCTAAATAGGTTTGGTCCTAATCCCATTCGATATGTGGTTGGGGCAAGTTCCTAAGCCGTTGTACTACTCCAGAGAAAATTTCGGTGAGATCTTCATTGTTCTCCGGATACACGCCTCGACAACAAGTCAAGAAGGGTGTGTATCCGGAGAACAATTGGGAGACGCCATCAAATCTACTCGTGAGTTGTACAACACTTCAGAACTTGCCCGAACCACATATCCTCGAACCGTCCAAAAACGTGGACAATTCGAGATCGCTTGTTTATAAATATGCTATTCCAAAGATATTTATAATTAAACACTCTCGAACGGGAGACGAGGTTACGCAACCTAAACTCTAACATATCTTTGAGATAAAAAAGTAATATGCAATTAAGATTGAAATAACTATACCAATCGCATACTCAAAAGTTGCTACAAGCCATCATCTTGCATATATGAACAAGCAATCACTTGCATATGGAAAGATTATGCTATATAGAAATGTATGAATACTTTTGCAGTATTAACTTTGTAAAATACCGTGACTATCCAAGAGATACACCAAGCATAGAGAAAAATCGAATTGAGAATCATATAAAGTGATAGGATAGTCTATTAATCTATTGATATTGGGTATTGTGGATTGAAAGAAGAGAAGCGAGTATAAGAGCAAGTTTTTAATTATTATTCCATATAACAAGATGAGTTCATATACATGATTCAAAAATGACCATCTTGACATAATTGAGAAGACGAAATAAATTATGCGAGACTATAGCATTCATGAGAAGAATCATGTCTACTATGGCAATTTGGAGTATTTATGAATGATTGCTCTCAGATTTTGGTATATTTGAAGGTTATAAACCTTCAACTACAATCACAAATCGGCAAAACAATCAATTTAGTAAATAAGGCCTCAAACCCTTACTACCTTATCATGCACAACAAGAATTGACAATAAAAGTCATCGCTATTGAAGTCTTAACTAACAAAGTTGAGTTCGTAACAATATATATATAATCGATCAAGATATATCAAATATACCAACCGAACAACAAAGCTAATCGTGATCGGTCCACTATGTTAACAATTGAATTAATCGATAGAAAAATCAACAGTAAATGATTACTTCATCGACACAATTCTGATCAGCAGGTTAATTGAACTAAAGAAGTCACTGCAGTAGATCACAAAGCTAGCCGAGCCAAATTGAGTCTACTGGAACATATTAACTTAATCACAGATGAACAAATTGAACTAAACAGGTACTTCAGACTTTCATGCAGTGATTGAATCAAAACTTCTAAAGCATGTAAGTCTACCAGTTTAAGGCCTCATTCACAGGACAAATTGTCTCTATCATTAGTTACCCTATTATCATCACAGAGCAATACCTCTCCCTCCAGCCAGCAAGAAACAAATGCAGTATCTGAAAAACTTACAACAGAACAGCACTCGAAGCGGCGGGGGGAGGAGTCGGCGGCGTGGGGAATAAGAGTCGGGGGGAGGAGTCGGCGGCCGGGGGAGGAGTCGGCGTGGGGAAGAAGAGTCGGCAAGGGGAGGAGTCGTGGGGGCGACTTCGGCGTGGGGAAGAGTCTACGGCGTGGGGAAGAGTCGGTGTCGGGAGGAGTCGACGGCGTGGGGGAGTCGTGGCGGGGAAGGAGTGCACGGGCGTGAGGAGGAGAGGGAGGAAGGAGGCAGCGATTCGGCAATGGGAGGAGTCGGCGGCGACGTTGGCGGTGGAGGCGAAGAAATCGTGGTGCGGGAGCAATTCAGGAGTGGGCGGGAGCTAGGGCAAAAATGGAGGAGCGCGAGTAAATTGTTCACTCTCCCTCATTACTATCGGTTTCCAAAAACACCGATAGAAATACTGAGGCATATTCCTATCGGATTTCAACTAAAACCGGTACAATTATAGTATCTCTATCGGGTTTGTAAAAGAAAACCGATAGAAATACTTGTACTAAGGAAAACCCTAGGAGTGATATTTCTATCGGTTCTAAAGTAAAACCGATAGAAATACTTGTACTAAGGAAAACCCTAGGAGTGATATTTCTATCGGTTCTAAAGTAAAACCGATACAACTGAAGGATAATATTACTATCAGTTTTATTACAAAACCGATACAAATGATTATGTATATGTGTCGCTTTCGAATAAGAACCGATACAAATATAGGCACTGTTTGTTTTCCTGACAAACCATACAGTCTGAATTTACAGAGATATCTGATCAAAGAGTGAAAAGGCCATATCTTTTGCACACATAGTTGGAATTATTTGAAAGTTTGCAGAAACATACTTTGTGATACTACAGATCTTTTCTAAAAAGGATTTTGGCAAAATGAGTAAGCATTGAAAACAGTAACACATATCAACTGATACAATGATGTACTCCTTTTATTTACAATATAACCCTTCTTGATGATCTACACGCATATAATTTCTTCCATGTGTGTCGTTGTCACCGCTAAGACAGGCCCCATCCGCAAACGGAGGTATTTCATCGAATTGGTCGTATTCTTCTTCATCTATGACATTTTCGACACCAACGATCCGCCGCTTACCATAAAGGACGACGTGCAACCTCGGATTGGCGGATCACGCATTATAGAAGACTTGATTTGCTTGCTTCGCAAATACGAATGGGTCATCTTTATAGGCGAGTCTGTTGAGATCCACAAGAGTAAAACCTCTCTTGTCGACCTTCACTCCATGTGGAAGTCCCACCCACTTACATCGGAACAATGGAATCTGTATATTCCGTAATCGAGCTCCCAAATTTCTTCGATCACCCGTAATAAGAGTTCATTGCCATTGAGGATCCTCCTTTCCAAATGATGTTCATCGGACAAAGCATCTATGCCGACATCGCTGCTTTTGAACAAGATCTTCGTGATCATCGACTTTCAAATGTAAAAGGTGTACCCATTAATATCGCACCCTCGCCATGTCTCGTACATTAAATCTAGGTCCGTCACCAACCATTTGATAGTATCACTAACAGAGACCTCTGCCTCTGCTTGAACCATGTTAGAAATCTATCGTTGTGTTCTCGCATGATGGAAAGCTCATCCATATGTGGATTCTCTTCTCGTAAAATCGACTTGTCCGCTCGATATACCCCGCAACTTCGGTCTTTGTCTTTGCAAAGATCTGTCGATGCGCTTTGCAATACATATCAAGCTGTGGCCTCGTTAGTTTCGCCTCAACAGTTCCTTTGCGGATAATCGCCCTCATGGCGAGATAGAGGAACACCGATTGCTTGTCTTCTCCGAGATAGTCCACGCAGAACTCAATAACCTCTTCACCCCATAACCTTCCACAATACTACCCTCGTGTTTCGACCGATTCCTCACGAGGACTTTAATATACCCATGTACCTCTCGAACGGATACATGTAACGAAGAATCGGGGCCACATATCTTAATCTCTCGACAAGGTGAACAACAAGATGGACCATGACGTCGAAGAACGATGGTGGGAAATGCATCTCAAGTCGACATAGAGTCGCACCACCTCACTGTAAGTTGTCTAGCATATCGGGGTCAATAACTTTGCAGAGATCGCATTGAAGAAATAATGAGCTTCGTGATTGCAAACCCGACATCCTCAGTGAATATTTCGATAGCAATCGGGAGCATTTGGGTCATCAAGACATGGCGATCGTGGGACTTCATGCCCAACAACTTCAAATCATCCATGGACACCGGCTTCTTAATGTTTGCGGAGTAGCCGATGGAACTTTAATACCTTGGAGACATTTGCGAGATCTTCTTTCTCCTTCTTGGGGAGGTGTAGCATGCGGGGATGTACGGACCTTTCCCATCCTCCTCTATCACCGCAAGCCCGGGCCCGATTCCCATGTAGGCCATGTCGCGACGAGCATTCACACCATCCTTGGTCTTCCCTGTATGTTCAGCAGATACCAACCAAATTGTCGCAGACATTCTTCTCAACGTGCATGACATCAATACAATGTCGGACATCTAACTCCTTCCGAAGACGGCAAGTCCCAAAATATGGACCTCTTCTTCCAAATTGTCCTAGTAATAACAGATTTATTTCGACTCTTTCCGCATCAAGTTCAATATCCTCCACACGTGAATATACTTGCCTTCCACTCATAGGTCGGGGCGAACGGACTTCCCTCTTCCCATCAAATTTGTCATCCATTTTACGGTATCGATGACTTCGAGGTAGAAACCTACGGTGACCCATATACACGGTTTTCTTGGAATTCGGTAGCCATAGGCTCTCAATCTCCTCTTCACAGATAGGACACGCTTTGGCTCCTTTCAGATCTTGCACCCGCCAAATTACCAAGCGCCGAAATCATTTATGGTACAAAATACCATAGCTCGAGGGTGAAATACTCTCTTTGTATGCATCCCACACCACGACCCCTCATTCCACAATTGTACCAAATCCTCGATCAATGGTGCAAGGTACACATCAATATCATTTCCACTGTTTGGGTCCGAGATTAGCAAGGACATCATGATATACTTCCGCTTCATGCACAACCAAGGAGGAGGTTGTAGATACACAATGAATCGCCACGTCTTTGATGGCGGCCGCTCATGTTACCAAACGGATTCATTCCATCGGTACTCAACCCAAACCTTATGTTCCTCATTTCGCACCAAACTCCTCATGTTTCCAATCGATGTTTCTCCATTGAGCCGAATCGGCAGGTGTCTCACTTGCCATCTTCCTTTCGAGACTCATAATGCCAACACAACAATTTTGCCTCTCTCGATTTGCAAACAACCGCCAAGACGGGAATGATGGGCAAGTACCACAATACCTTGGCGGTGCACCTTTAGTGACCTCTTCACCATCGTTGCCTCGGCTCTTACGCTTCTTGTCGTTACGCTTCTCCTTTTGTTTGTACCGGGCACACCGCACTGCTCGGACAAACGTGCAGCCTCTGATATGCGTTACGGTACAAGATGCAATCATTAGGACATGCATGTATCCTTTCTATTTCCATTCCCATGGGACACGAGAGCTTCTTCGCTTCATAAATGCTTGTTGGCAACTCGCTTCTTCTCGAAGCACATCCGATAGAAGAACTAGAAGTGCATTGAAACTTGTATCCGTCCAACGGTGTTTTGCCTTGATTCAACAATGCAAGGACCGAACCCAACTTGGTGTATTCCGCTTTGCAACCTTGTGAACAGCGGTTTGGCAATCTTCCATCAAGCTTTTAAACTTTTGAACTCTCTTTCCGTAATTACCCTCCACATCCCGCAACATTTGCTCCAAATTCTCATCCTCAAACATATCATGTCTGCAACTCGCCATCCGGTTCCACCGTATCTTCGCGTTACACGGAAGGGTACCACTGCCTCGCCGTGATGGATCCAACACGTAATTCCTCACAAAGCCACGCCGAATCGTGGTCCTCGATTTGAGCCGAAGTTGTTAAATCTTCTCGATTGGTGCAATCAATGCAAGGACAATATATGAAGTTTACACCCTCCTCACAATGTCCTCTTCGCAATTTTTTGAACTCCTTAACACCCTCTGAAATTCAGCACTCAAACGACTTTTCGATACATCCATTCCTTACGGTCCATCTGTAATTAAACTTCGCACAATAAATATTGAGACACCTAGCTAGCTATTTGAAATATTGAGACATCATTTCAAGTTAATATTACCTTTATGTAAATAGAGGACAGGTTCCAAGATATATAAAATATGTACTCCCGATCGATATCTAGATTCTTCTCAGGTTTAGTGCTTTGAATTCCTTACATAGGAGACCTACATTTTTAACATCAACAATGATATCAAATAATCTAATTATATAGCTACTGTAGTACTTGCAAATCTTTTGACTACAACAAAACAAAACAAGGGTACCAACGATGACTCCTAATCTCTAAATAGGTTAGGTCCTAATCTCATTCGAGGATATGTGGTTCGGGAAAGTTCCTAAGCTGTTGTACAACTCTAGAAAATTTGGCTGAACATCTTCATTGTTCTCCATATACACGTCTCGACAACAGGTCAAGAGGGGTGTGTATATGGAGAACACCAGGGAGACGCTACCGAAATCTACTCTGGAGTTGTACAACACAGCTCAGGAACTTGCCCAAACCACATATCCTCGAACTGTCCAATTAAAAAACGTGGACAATTCGAGACTGCTCACTTATAAATATGCCATTTTGTTCGGCATATTTATAAACAAGCATCCTCGAACAGGAGACGTAGGTTCCGAAGCCTAAACTCTAGCATTTATCACATGATAGAAATTAACAATAATTCCATATTAACAAGAGCACTACAATAATTAAATAGATGTGTGCTTGACAAATTAATAGAGAGTGTGAAATCTGATAGCATATACTCAATTCCAGTGCAACTTAAACTTTATTCACGATGTATCAAAATTACCTAGTGCAAAATTGAAGGGTTTAATTTAAAGGCGGATTGCTCACATTTTGAAGAAAACAGCAAACGAGGGTAAAAGAAGGAATCTCCTCAAGATAAGGCTTCAAATTTGCCCTCTTAACACCTATCCTTGAGGATTTCAAATTTTATCATCCAAGTATTGCTTCCAAGCACAGAATATGAGCTGTTTTCTTGACTGGCGGCGGAGAAATCTCCTCTGGAACAACAACAGAGATCTTGTTCCCGAGTGGTATATATAACCTAGCGAGGCACATCACAATCGGTTCTCAACTAAACAGCGATAGTGATTTCCACGTTTATCACTATCGGTTCTTTCCATAAAAGCGATAGTGATGATCACGTGAACATCACTATCGTTTTTTTTCTTGGAACCGATAGTGATGTATACCCACATCACTATCACTTCTATAAAAAGAACCGATAGTGATGTATACGTGATCATTACTATCGCTTATTTTCTTGGAACCGATAGAGATGACTGTCCATATCACTATCGCTTGTTAGTTGAGAACCGATTGAGATATGTCGAGTCCATATCACAATCACTATAATCTCAAAACCGATAGTGATTATTACTAACACCCCGTCCGGGTTATCTATCACAATCGTTGTTTCACGAAAACTTAAGAACCGGCATACGATAAAGCGATAGTAATGTGCCGTTCTGTAGTAGTGTATCTAATTGTCTAATATGTGATCAATACGTGTCGAATGGTATATCTGTGTCGGACACCAATACGGCATCAAACCATCACATCGATGCTACATAGGCACTGACCATGTGGTTTGTAACACTGATGGTTGCGGTCCTCGCTATTAATGTCACCTGTACCTAGAGGTGGGAGTTGGGCCATGCCGTGGCGTATCGTGTTTGTCCAGCACGGCCACCTTGTCATGCCAGCCTGACTCGCCTCTAGCGAGGCCTAGGCACGGCCTAGGGCACGTTGTGCCACTACCGTGTCGTACCATGCTGGCTCAAGTCTTATCATGTTAGACGTGTGGAGTCATAGATGTCGTCATGTTGTCTCCGTGGGCAGCACCAAAGACGAGGAGTGAGCGTCGACCGTTAGCGCGGATTTGGTACACACAATTATTTAAAGGAAAAAAACTAAATTTTATTTTCTTCACCATGTACAAATACAAAGTTACTATCTCATTAAAAACCTTACGTCCAAAGTGGGCTTCCCTTGTTAAACAAAAAAGTACAAAAGGACAGTAATAATATGCATACATACTAGCTACTCCTCAATATCAAGATCGTTCAAGCGTTCCAAGTTAGCTAGTGGTACGACAGAACATCAGCTCGATGTGCGCGCTTGATACTAGTGAGCATGTACTTTTCGGTCTCCATTCTCCACGTTTTGACATCTCTGCTGTGTTCCTTTTCTCTGCATGCGAGGACCGCAATGCCGCCTGTTGCAGGATGAGCCACAACATACTACAGTGTGGCGGCAGGGTGCCCTACCGCATGCCGTTGTGCCCTACCGTGTGTCGTGTCTGCTTCGGACCCATTATGCTTGTTTCGTGTCGTGTCGACCTAAGCACGACTCATGTAGACGTGCCATACTATACTACCCATCGTGCTCGACGGTGAGGCTTGGCACAACTCTATCATTTGTGATAGCCCAACCAGCGCGAATGCATACTGTGTCTTGCCTCGTGCTGACCCAAAAAAACCTGACCTAATGCAAGTCTACCTGTACCTTCACCCTGGGTACCTGCTACGATTTAAGTGCTTCATCGTTGATTATGGCCATCATTGTGATAATGATGATCACCCTTGTCATGATCTGCCTGGCTTTGGCTTGGTGTAGTCATCTCCAAACTCTCACCGTTAATATCTTTTACAGTAATTTCTATGACTATAAAATCATGATCTTTCTGTTCCAAATACGAATTTAACGTATCACTTTTGTGTAATATAATATTGTATTTGTTGAATAAATTGTTCGTCAAAAACTAGAGAGTTCGAATCTTCAAATGAGTGGTGCCTTATAAAAAAATTCAATGGCTGTTGTAGCAAACAACGTTTTTTATTGGTGTGAATTCCAACCTCTACGCTTTTCAATGCATTGAATTGTGTCCCATGATTTCTTAGTTAAATTCTTTTCTAGTATGATAGCTTCTACCGTAGAACAAATTCGAAAGGACACTCATCTTGACACATATCTCAAAACCAGTTTGCTAACATCTATCTATTATTATATTATTAAATGGTAGAAAAAATCGATCTCGTTTGTTCTCAAGTTATAGAAATTACTATAAAAGAGAAAGACCTGTACCATCAATTATGGTAGCAACAAAATTTCATGTCACAAATGACGAACTTAGTCAAAAAAAAAAGTCTATGATATGTGGTCATGAGGCTTAAAAAATTATAGCAACACACCAAACACTCCGATAAGAAACTATAACACACCTAAGATTAGACGAGACAATCTTAGGTTGCATACTAAACAGGCTCTTTATGTCACGTTCCTTCACACGCTTCTACAGGGAAATTTCTTCCAATCGGTCCGAATAGATGTAAAACCACATGAAACGAGCAGTATTCCTATGGAATTTTGATGATCGATCGTTTCCTGCAATCGAAACCAGTGAACAGTGCCAATCCTATAGGGTTTGGAATCCTGTGTTTTTCCTCCAAAAGTCCTTGTTCCAAAGGGGCCCAGGCAGACTGTTCGAATAAGTTGTGTACTGTCAGCTTCGTCTTGCAAGGTGACCTCAGCATCAGATCACCTTCTGAAACTTCTCAGCTTATACGACACAACAGGTTGTATGCTATTCCTTCGCTAATAATTAGCTTGATGACGATCATGATTTATGAATAAATCGGGTAATGCAAGCTTACAACAACAGCATCATTGTTGTAGCAGTTTACTTCCTGTAATCTCTCGATTATCTGCACAACAGATCGGATAACATCAGCACTATATTATCTAACCAACATAAAACGCTATACACACGGCACAAAGATACGGATGATGGCTGGCTATTCGAGAACCGGGAAGAAATAATAAAAGGAAAATATTGAAGCACTGCTCTTTCCTCTTAGGAGGCGACCTCTCGATTATCTGCTTCTGAAAGTCCATGAAGCTTATCCCCTTGTTTGCAAACAATCTTCTGAGGTTGATCACCAAGAGCTCGCTGCATTTTGCAATAGTGAGGTCAGCCTGTACCATCTCATACCTGTACCATCTCATACCTGCATGCATGTAATCAGAAAATAGTTACCACATAAGAATCATAGATTGGCTGTTTAGTTCGATCTAAGACTGCTCCAAGCTGTCGAAGTATAAATGAATTGTCCACCTTTTCTCATCAGCTTAAGCTTTTGGATAAACTGGTTGGTGTATACAATGCAATATAGTATCAGAGTCAAGAGATCTCGAGTTCAAGACCCGGTTGGCGTAATTAAAAATAATAATTACAGCCCACTTCTATTCCATGTTCTAAGTCTGAAGGGAGCCTGTACATGAGGGTGAGAGGGAGTGTTGAAATATAAGTGAATTGCTCATCTTTCCTCATCAGCTTAAGTTTTTAGATAAATTAGCTGGTGCAGGAAACCAACGGCCATCATAGTACAATTGTGACTTGTGAGCAGCTGTAACCCCTCTTGGGTCATCCTCAAACATCACACACTTCGAGGGCTTCCGATCCAACTGCCAGAAGAAACATATTTGACAAATATTTTAGCAGTATATTCTTATGACAGTCCAACAACAGCAATCAACTAGTAGTTGAGCAGAAGCATGCCTTCACAGAAGCTGAGAGAAACCTGTGCGCTATTGACTCCATATCATCCTCATCCGTCACAATAGCCTGCAGTGGACAAGGGAAGTGAATAAAATGAACGTGTGATCATCATCATATGCCTCCGCAGCACGTTTTTCAAGCTCAGTAAACCTTAGGGAACTACCAAGGATGAAATCAAGAAGAACTAGGGGTGAAACCGGGTCGGATACAGGCGGATATTGCTCGTCCCGTATCTTAACCCATATTTTTTTCCGGATTCGGAGCCGGATACGGATGTCCCGGATACGGATACGAATTCGGATTATTCGGGATTCGGATACGGAGCGGATACCTGACGGATTCGGATCGGGATCGGATATCATAATCGGATAATAGTATAGTACATAATTGTGTACGTAAAAGAAAGAATGAAGCACTAAACTTACAACATTAGCTTCAAGTCATAATTATTTCAATGTAGGATAGTAGTATAGTTAGAGATATAAATGGGTCGGATACAAGGAGAGAGATCGAGACATAAAGAAAACAGAGAACAAGAGGAGCTCTTCCATCAAACTTAACCTTACGGAATAAATTTCTGAAGATATTAAATAGTGTTGAATTGTCACATTCTAACAAACTGAAGATAGACTTCTCTCATAACGAGGACTACTCAGATTTGTTTGCTATGCTTCAATTTAGTGACTCAACTAATCCCAGTAATTTGAATAGAAAAGAAGTTTATCAAATAATTAAGTTGAACAAATCAATTTAGGTAAAAGCATTATGTCATTACTCTATTTGTTTGTTGATATATTTGTTGAAGTTCACGCTTAATAACAAAGTAGTGCTTTTCAGTGTCAGTATCAAACAACTACTCTATCTATCCAATAATGAACCAAATTAATGGAAGAATAACTGATTTTATCCGGATATCGGGTCGGATATTTACCGGATATCGGGTCGGATATTGCTCTTCCCATATCCTAACCCATATTACATGAGATTTTTCGAATACGGATCAGATATTGCTCTTCCCATATCCTAACCCATATTACATCGGATTTTTCAGATACGGATACGGATAATATCGGTACGGATTTTAAACGGATTCGGGATCGGATCGGGCGGATATTTTCTGTCCTGTTTCACCCCTAAGAAGAACCTTGTAGTATTTGCTTAGTGCCATCCGATCCAAAGCTTTAACCATGCATCTCCTATCCAGGGATGATGCGACAGCACAAGGGATGCCTGCTGTCTGAACAGCATCCAACCATTCTATCAATCCTTCTATTGGTGTATCAAGCTGAATGAAGTGAACAGCAGTTAGTCAGAGGTGATCATTGAGTAATATAAAAAGTGTTTTTATACAAAATAGCACAAAAAATTACTTTGAAGAGGCTTTCATAGTATAACTCTATAAGGCGTGCCTTCAATTTTCCATTTGATCTTCCTCTTTTGCCCAATACAAAATCTGGATGAGCACATGTAGGGTTGTTATGAGTGCCACTGAGTGTAAAGTGAAGACACTGGGAAATAAAGGGGGCGCCCAGTGAGAGAACATGCAATTTTTTTTTTTTTTTGGCCTGCTGACGAAATTTAGTGGCAAATTCAGACTAAGGAAAAGATACTGAAGTCAAATGATGATGTAGGCACTGTAGGCATGGTGACAAATTCAAAAGATGCATGGTATCCCCCTAATCTGAATATAGCAGCAAACTCACCTTTCTAAATACACGGTCAGCAGCACCATGAAGAACACTCTTGTGGACATGAGCAAGACTTGGAATATCTTTCCCTGCACAAGATAGAATACATTCGTGATTGTACATCAAGGAAGCATCCATGGACATTGAGATAAACACAAATTTCGATGACATTTTAGTGTAGTATGCCAGCATCAGAATAAAGCTAAGTCCATTTTAATTCCATGGCAGTGCTACTAGACCAAAAGTATAGTTGCATAAACCAAACCCACATGAACTGTTCTTTCTTGGGTCAACATTGAACGGAAGTAGAGAAAAACAGGGCCACAATATGCCCCTTGTATATTAAAATAGAACTGCAGGGTATAGCCAAAATCCCATGGATTAGCTAACACCTCTGCTTAAATCAAAATCTCATGGAAATGATATTGCCTTAATTTTTACTATGCGAAGAAGCTGGTTGCATATCGAACAGTTTGTCTTTGCCCATAAACCAGTCCATAACATAATGATTAGCGACAATCATTGATCTGTCTTGTCTACACGCATATAAACTATAAATTTGAACAATCAAATTGTCTTCATACAACAGATACCCCCTTCCCTCCCTCTTGAGTCTAAAAGGGAGCGAACTTCTGATTTTCTTCGGATATGTACTAAATAATATCGAACTAAACACTTATGAATATTATTAATGGCAATCTAAAAACACAGAGACAAATATAAATACATACAAATTGGGGAATGACTCCTGCATTTTCCATTAAGAGTAAATAGACTTGTAACATAACAGTAATATCCTACATAAAACGTTATACTGAATAGATGGATTCATTTATAAAAATACTTTCCTCCAAAGCAAGTTGTCTCCAATCATCCAACTTTAGTGAGTCTGTATCAGCCTAAGAGAACAGTAAAGGACATCAGATTCTGGTCAATCAAAGATGCAACAATGCCCATAATAATGAAATAACCGTAAGTTATACACGCAAGCATGCATGTGCAAATAAAACTGTAAAAAAATCATACTGCGTTGCATTAAACCAGATAAATGTTGAATTATGTAAAAGGTAGGCTAGAATCCATCTACGTAAGTGTTGAGGAAGTTTTAAAATGCTGCTATTACACTGTCACAGTATGATACACTTAACACACACACGCACACGCTCACACAAAAACTCACAATAACCTTTTGTTTAACCGTAAATTAATTTGCTTTTAATTTTAGGCTCCTTTTGTTTAACTTTTCATTACAAATGTATGATTGTGAACCTTGTAAACACTCGGTTGTGTGCAATTGCACTCGGTTGTGTGCAATTGTAGAGACCGGATTTTAATCCGTTATCAAAAAAAAAAACTCACAATAACATTGTCCCATGAGAAAATTATCCCAAATGCCTTATCTGGTTTCATAGCATGCCTTATCCTTTGAAGAAAGCATTCTTGCTATCTTTCGTTCAGATAATCCTGAAACATTGAGAAGAAAATTTATAGCAAAAGTAACATACGAAAATATTATCAAACGATAAATCCACCTAATCGCATAAGGCGATCCAACTTTAGGATGGCATATACTTACCACATCGACCTTGAGTGGTCCATCCATCCTAGACATCTCAAGGCCTTCCCCATATTCAGCTCCAATTGCCTAACAAACCAAAACAAAACAAATGCAAGTCTAGTTAATCTATAACTGACAAAATGGAAAAGGGGAACAACTCCTACCCTCAAAAACATATGACATAATGGACCAATATTAAATGTAGCTTGAGAAGGGTTCGATCTTATAGCATGTTACAAATCCAAGTACGGCTGTTATCCAAGCAACAAAACTAAAGAGGCTGGAGAAAAACGGCTAACTAGCCAGTGCTCGCTCCCTCGAGCAGCTAATTAACAGATGAGACCATCACTTACTCAAAGAAGCACCTCACTCGCTGCTCAAGCACTGACCTATAAGAACAATTGTAGCTAACAGTACTAGCTCACTCACACACCAACCCCAAGAACACAAATACTGAGAAAAAAATTCACCTGAGGAATCATTAAACTCTCATAAATCCACTCACTTGCTCTTTTTTACACGAAACTCGCTAACTGATGCACTGAAATGAAACAAATGAACTAATCCGAACGGCCCTACAGTTGATCAGAGATAGGTAGAACACACACTTGTCGATTGTCCCTTTTTTAACGAGACCTCGATCACCGTGTGGATGGATCGTTAATCTTTTTACAGGAGTTGTTGAACGTCAACAACTTAGTACACAGTCCTATTTTAGGATGAATTATATCTGTGTTTTTTTAAATTGGAGTATAGTTTTGCTATGTTCGATGTAAACGCAAAAATACCATATAAACGTCCTATTTTGCTTTACTACGTATATGCGCTAAGATTTGTAAGAGGTATTGTCGTAAAGAAAAAAAAGGAGGTCTTCCTTTCTCAAAAAAGTCCACGTAATATCCTAAACTTCGCCTAAATATACGTCTAGTACTCTGAACTATAAAATCAGTCATTTGACTTTCTGAACTTTGCAATCCAGTTATAATAACACCACGAATTTATTTCGTATAATGGTATTATTCACATAGCATGATGAGTGAACGGTTTTACCACTTAGGATGACATGTAAACACTACTACAAAAAACCTCATTCTTGCCGGTCTATCACTGCCGGTTTGGCTAGAACCGGCAGTGATAACATTTTTACTGCCGGTTCAAAAGCTAAACCGGCAATGATACTATTATTGCCGGTTCTTCTTAAAAACCGGCAGTGATAATGGAGGAAGTATGTGAGACCCCAGATTTGCCATCCGGAACCTCCTGTGCATTTCTGTACTAGTCCCAGATCAGTAGCTAGTACACACAGTCGAAACAGTGGTAAATCAATGACCATATCAGGATTATATATTGAAGTAATAAATAACATCGAAAAAGAACAATAACCTTATAGTCGAGGTTTACCAAAACCGCCTTAACAGGCTGAATCAACTTGAATAACTGCAGCGGAAGACGAAAACTCCAAGTGATGACCCAACCATATGCCCACAGGCAATCGAGTGGGGAGCGCGTCCTAGTAGTTCTAGTAGTCCTC